>JZLH01S0433703.1:8207-21750 GCA_001188425.1 Eucidaris tribuloides
TCACATTTACCTTTACATTTTGAACAGGTTTGAAGATACAAAATCTAGAAAGTGCTAACAAAATTATAGATACCCATTAAAGCTTTAAAAATTGAGGGGATGGGGGGGGGATGATCCCTCCCCCGAATGTTAAGGAAAGACACTATTGAATAAGTGGCAGCTAAGGCATGTTTGACAATTTACAAGTTTACCAAATAATTACCCAGGATACTCGATTGCTTGATTTCAAGACACGTACTCTTGCTACAATGCGTTTAGGAACTCATGTTGACTCACCATTCATTTATGTTTTCTTCAATGACATAATTACATCACAGGTACCTGGCTATACACAAGAAGAAAAATTTCACATTGCAAAACGTCATCTAGTGCCAAAGCAACTGAAGGAACATGGACTGACGTATGAACAACTGCAGTTTGCAGAGGATGCTGTGAAGCTGATAAGTAAGTCAATGTTCTTGTTATGTATAAAATTAATGAAAATTTAAATATTTTTATATGAAGACACTTTGTTCGAAGAGGCTGTAGTGTGGTGTTAATATTTTCAGTCATAATAACCCTCTGCAGGACTTCAAATATTAACCATTTTTGTATTGCAAAATCTATGGAAAATTTTGTTGAATTGGCATCTTTTACTGTCATATATGGATTATTATATGGCATGAAGTAACTATATTACAGCACTAGTGGATTGTCAAGGTTGTTGGCTGAATTTCAAGGGATGTTAATATATTTACACAAAAGTACATCTGCATATCATATGACATTTATGTGTAGCATCTGGTGATATTTGTGTGAGATCTAGGTTGAGATTTTTTACTTTACTCGTGGAGTAAAAATAAGTTAACATTCAAGAAAATGTAGAAAGAGCATCAAAATATTGTTCCATTGTCTTGAAGATTGCACTGATCAGGGTTCATACGGGTCAGGGAATTTGAAAATACTTTTTCCAGAAGCAAAAAGTCAGCTTAAGTCAGGGAATTCATGATTTTCTTCCGGAAAGTCAGGGAAAATCATTTATTCAAGATATTTTAAAAATGATGTGATATATTCGTGGAATAGACTAATATTGCACTGATCTATTTTTACATGCTTTAAAATGTAAAAACAGTCTTGAAAATTTACATTTTTTCTGATCTGGAAAGTCATGGAAAGTCGGTGAATTTGGAAAATGTTTAAGTGTATGAACCTGATGTTGTTCAAGAAAGATAATTCATGAGGTGGTTGACACAGAAGTTAAATTGAAATTCACTTCTCTTTTGGCAACATGTATAGATGTATGCATATACAAACCCAAGTTTAAACATCATTAAATGATGTATTGTTTTATGCAATTATATTTTACTATTTGATATAGTTGCAAAATACACACGTGAAGCTGGCGTCCGTCAGCTGGAACGTAAATTTGGTGCCGTCTGCCGTGCAGTGGCAGTGCGTGTGGCAGAGACCCAACAGCCAAAGCCAAAGCTGTGAAAAGTGCCAGTGACAGCGAAAAATCCCTAGAGGACAGCGCCACCACCAGTGAGAGGGAAGGACAGGAGAAAGTGACAAAGACAGAGCTGGTGGATAAAGCATCTCTAGACATGACGACTGAAGCAGCTATCGCCCACCCTCCTGAGATGCCTATAGTCATTGATGTCATGGCCATCAGGGACATACTTGGGGTATGTCACTCATTTATCAGTAGCTACAGTGATCTCATGAAAAAAAAATAAATTCAACAAATGTCTTTATACTATTTACTCATACTATCCATGCTTAATATACAAATATATACTGCCATTAGAGGGTCTGGTTAAAACTATGGGCCCCGAGGTGACTGCAATAGTACTATTTTGCTGAGGGGCGCAGCCCCTAAGCAAAATAGTACTATTGCAGTCACCGAGGAACCATAGTTTCAAACCAGATCCTCTAATGGCAGAATATATTTGTTTTATATACTGCATTCATATATTTTTGTTTATTGATTGGTTAAAAGTATGATTAGATCTACATGATAACACATAAAATTATTTAATAAAAGAATACAATATAATAATTCGCTAGCACAGCAAAACGCTGCATGAATGCACGCACGCAATAAGGTAAAATCGCGTCGCGAGCTGTCGAGCTAGCTAGTCGGTGGCGGGTGGGGCAAATAGTATAGCGCCCTCATCGTTGACAGATTTAATGTACTATCGGACTCGATAATGTACTATGGGACTCGATAAGAGTCATGAGAGTCCGATAGTACTTTACTATGTACTCTCCGCTCCTAGACTAACAGAATAGTGTGTTTATTTCTAATCACGTGACATACTTTTAACCAATCAATGAACAAGAATATATGAATGTGGTATATAACAACATATATACTTGCTAGTGATCAAATTACTGCATGATTTGTTACTTGTTTTTAAAAAAAACAGTCTACCTTGGATGAAAGGAATTCTCTCCTCATTAGAGTAACACTCATTATCACAATGTCCAGCATATTCAGCACAGCATGTTGATTTCTGCCAATTATTAGGTATTAGACTTGTGATTTTGCTGTTGTATTTGGTTGATTTGTGTTTGTAGTTGATTTGTCCATCTAAAATTCATTTAAATTTGTGTTAAATAGATGGTGGTAACTGTATTGTGTTAAATAGATGTTGGCAACTATATACATTTTGAATGATTTTCCCTGTTGACATATTTCATCGTCTGACATTAATGAGCATGAGAATTCTTTTTTTTTTGTTCAGTTGCATTGATCATGAATATATTCACTGCACTGTAATTCACTTTGAACAATTCAATGCACTTTTAAATTTCATTATCAATAACTGAAACGTCTTGTAAAAATACCGTGTTTTAATCTACAATGCATGGGTGATACATGCCTAGTGGCTCCGACAAGTTGTCTTTGCAAATGTGGATTTGAAGTCCACATAAATTGGCTGATAGTGAGAGTCATATTTTTTCCTTGCTTCTTGTTGCTCATTTTATTCCTTCAGGCTCCTATCTATGAGAGTGAAACATCTGAGAGATTGTCACAACCAGGAGTAGCTGTGGGTAAGTTCCATTTAGATTTAAAGGCATTGTATAACAATGTTTCCAGTTAAAAAATGCTGAGCTACATGATTCCCCATGCTACCAGTGTCTCTGATCTGGTCTAAAATGAAGCCCTGGAAAAATTGCAGTTCAAAACAATCATTAAGTGCTTTTAAAAAGTGAAATTCATTGAGCAACCATTCCAGTTTTCCCCTGTAGACTGCTGTGTCACAGAATTTCCATCAGCTGACAATAATTAATGTATCAATTTTTATCTGTATGATGACAGCATAACTGTCTGAACTTTTGTGTTCTAAGGTGTGTATTTGTCCATTCAAACACTGTCAGATATTTCAGAAAGCAAAGTTTGACAATTTTTTAAATGGGGCTTCCATGATGTTATATAGTGATGTTGTGTCTTTAAATCTAAATGTAATTATGAACACCGCCATATAAATGAAAAGTGATTGTCTCCCTGTCTCAGTTATGATTGTTCAGTTATGATTGTTTAAGTAGACTGTTGTTTGCAAAGTAATAACTTTGCCATCATGTATTGCTTTTGCAGGTGCTGTACATTGTAACATTCAGTGGATTACCCCACTAATTTTTCTTTCTCCTTAACCTCACAGGACTGGCCTGGACTGCCATGGGAGGGGAGATCATGTATGTAGAGGCCACTAAGATGGACGGAGATGGTGAATTGACGCTGACCGGTCAGTTAGGTGATGTCATGAAGGAGTCTGCACAGCTGGCCCTCAACTGGGTCCGCAGTCATGCTACTGAGGTATGTTAGGAAACTGAGAACTCTGCTCATTTAAGGATGTGCAGCATTATTATGTTATTTTTTTCTGATAGGCAGAAGGTGGGCTAAGAATCTAGGTGGAGAGAAGGGAGGGGCAGGTAGAGGGGGAGATGTGGATGCTTCAGGGCGGATATGGTGTTGGGAGGGGGCGGGGAGGAGGCCCAAATGTTTGTTCTTTACATCAGGGTATCTTGGACCAGGGTTTAATGTCTGCATGCCACAGATGACTTCAAACTCATTTCTGTGCCTTGTATGATGTGATCATATTGACTAACTGAGGTATTCTAAACTCATGACAGCTAGAATAGTACACCACAAATAGAAATTAATATCATGTGAAATGAACCATTTTCACAGGCTGACATTCAGTTGTTTTCTGAATTACTCTATTTGTAGTGGGAAGGTTTCTTTTTTCTTCTAGTTTAAACATTAATTTCCTTTTATTTCTTTGCACTCTGCGTCATATAATTCCTATTAGTTAAAAACCAGCTGGTCAGTTTTGAAAAAAAAAATGCCTATACTTGGAAATGACCAATTATGTAAAGTATTTTTTTCCTGAAGTTGAACAAAAAAATTCAAGTCAAATTTGTGAGAGGAGAAATATTTATATTTGAAGATGATATAAATTGTAAATGAAGTGTATTTGCTACAGTAGCTGCAGATAAAGTTGTCATAATTCTTGTGTAAATGTTATGAATCTTTTGTCTGTTGCAGTGTGGCATAGAGACCAAGCCAGGAGTTGACTTGATGGAAGGCACTGATGTCCACATCCACTTCCCTGCTGGGGCTGTAGGCAAGGATGGACCTTCAGCTGGTGTGACCGTGGTCACTGTCCTGGTGTCTCTATTCAGGTCAGTAAAAATAAGCCACCTAGGAAAGTTTAATTTGTGCATATTCAGCACATGTGCAGAGAATATGCAGAAGAAAGGTCATTCATATGATGCTTGCGAAAGCAGACATTTGAAAAACTAGATAGTTCAATGTGGAAACTATGTGACAACTTATGCATGCACGAGATGAAGGTATTCTTCTCAATGGAATGTAACGAAAGCAATTATTGTAGCCATGACTTCAGGGATGGTTGCCCTCAAATGCGTCGCTACAGAAGAGATATCCAGTCCTTAAAGGTATATGGTAATACAAAATCAATCGTTCCATGGACTCACTCTTAACTGGCTAATACTAAACAGAACACAAACATGCCAAGAAATATCTGACACAATTCTGACAATTCATGTGGATTACAACCTAGATTAACACTCTGGCCATCAGGGCATTGTCTGTGGTCTAGTGGTAATGACACCTGTCCAGTAATCAGGAGGTCGTGGGTTCAATCCCCACTCACGTCGGTCTGTGATAGTGTTTTCACAGCGGCCCATAAAGCACTTCGTTTAGTGTTTATTCAGCATTGAGAACAAATTATTAATTCAGAAATATCTTGTTTGAGCAACTCATGATTGACGGCAGCATCATTACTTACAGAGAGTAGTAGCACAGTGTAAATATGGAGACACAATTGCATTAAATATAATTTTAACACTCTCAGTACCGTTTTCCCTCTACTGAACAGACTTTGCATGTAATATCCCAAGTTTGTGATTCAGATTTATACATTATTCCAGTGCTGTCACTATATGCTGAAAATTTTGCCGAAATGTTCTGTCTAAGGCATTTATTAAATGTATCTTGACCGAAAATCTTAAACAAAGTAAAAGCTTTAGCTGTGTCATAAATCCAACTTCTCTGTTTTATATTGTTCTTTTTAGTGGCCGGTGTGTGAGGTCTGATACAGCTATGACAGGAGAAGTCACTCTGAGGGGACTCGTTCTGCCAGTATGTATGAATCATGATTATCTCCATAATAAAGTACCAGTTCAGACTAATTTGTAATTCAGTTCTAATTTAGGATTCCTGAAAGCCACACAGCAGGTTTCCCTGCTACGAGTGATATTGACATTGTTTACTTTAGAATGAGTTAACGTTTGACTACAAGATTTTCACAGGAGAATCCTTGCCTAGTTTACTTGTTTCCAGAGTAGTTTCAGGCTAAGTTGAGGACTACCCCCAATCATGTCATTTACCTTTAATGTTTTGTGTAGGGTGGGTAGGAATGTAGAACTGGGAAGTAATCCTTTTTCCTCTATTTTCAACCTACAACTTCTTGTTGGTATCTGACATATAGTCAAAGATGTTCTCTGTGTGTGTATATATCAAACAATCAACATTTATTCAATTGTTAATATGTGCACCAATATAGGTGTGTATGAGTTTGGAAATACAGAGCTAAACTCATTCATGCTATATGAGGTTATTTTCAACATTTTCACATTTATTTTGTTTCATTTTTTTTTTGCTGTGTTTTGATATGATTTTTACATGTTGCAGTGTGGAAGACAAAGGTTCTCTTACAGTGACAGTCACTGTTGCTTTATAATCTGACATGTCTACGATATATCCACATTTTATATGTATATATATATATTTTGGACAGGTTGGAGGCATCAAATCCAAGGTTTTAGCTGCTCACAGGGCTGGAATAACACATGTCATCCTACCCAAACGATGTGAGAAGGATCTTGAAGAAATACCACAAAACATTAGGGTATGATTATTACATCATCTACAATAAAATGACTTAAGTTTTTAGGAATTTATTTTATCAATCAGTTTATGGAAATTCATTGCATATTTTGGATTTAATATTCACAATGTATGAAGAGTTTTCACCTCTTGTTTCAAAATATGCTCACACTCTATGTGCTCATATTTGAATTAACATTTCACAAAGTATAAAGCAGACATAAGTCTTCATTGTGCAAAATTTTAGCATAACTGGCAAGAGGGATACAAAATGTTTCACCTTCCTTCATATGCTTTTACTATATGGACATGAATTTCCAGCTTAAAATCATTGGCACAATTCTAAATGTTCAATTATTTTATATTTTCAAAATGAATAAAGGACGATCACATTATTCTTAGCAGTACATCAAGATAAAACTTGGATTGTAGATCTGCTGCTGTTTTATTTCCAATTTAATTCCCTGTCCAATTGAGCCCAATAATTTCAATATATTTAGAAAATGGCTGATATGTGTTTGAAGATTAAAAATCAATCAGTTCATGATCTAAATATAGAAATAATATTTACAATTAAGTTGTAAACAACCTGGAATACACCCCTCCATTGAGGTAATTGTCTTGCCCACTGGGGGTGAAGGCGAGAGAGACTAAGGGGTCCAAATGGCATCCGTCAATCGTCTGTTACAAATGTTAAAGTTTACCTGCAAGAGTCTCTTATGACACATAACTTGGCAACTACTGGTCCAATTGTAATCAAATTTGGTGGTAGAAGCATTTGGGGTACCATCATGTTGTGGTCTTGTCAAAGGTCATATGGTAAGGTCAAAGGTCATTTGAGATTTGTTGAAGAGTACTTGTAAGACTTTTTTTTATATGTTGAAAGTGTACCTGCAAGACTCTCTTATAACACATAACTTGGCAACCGCTGGTCCAATGGTAACCGAACTTGGGTGATAAATGCACTAGGGTCTAGGGGTGCCATCATGTTGTGGTGCTGTTGGAGGTCACAAGGTGCGGTCAAAGGTCATTTAAGGTCATGTGTTTAAGTTTACCTGCAAGACTGTCATGAGACAAATAACTTAGCAACCGTCGCTCCCTTTGTAACTTAATTTGGGTTATAGATGCACTTGGGGGACCTTCAATTTATGGTGGTATTGGAGGTCACATGGCAAGATCAAAAGGTCATTTTACTTCAAACGTTAAAAGATTGCTTGCAAGACTCTCTTATGACACATAACTTGGCTCATAATGCTTCAATAGCACCCAAACTTGGGTAATAAATGCATTAAGGATACACTCATGTCATTGTGACATTGGAGGTCACATGGTAAGGTCAAAGGTCATTATAGGTCAAATGTTTACCTGCAAGACTTTCTTGTGACATCAAACTTGAGTTAGGGTGTACGTGGGGAAACCTTTGTGTTATTTAGTCACGGGTAGGCGAGACACAATCTTTCTATAAGTTATTTAAAGCTGGCTTCCAAGGAAGTTGGTAAATATTATATCATTGATGGTGTGCAAATAAGAAAAGAAACACACTTTTAACTGTTTTTGCTCTCATCTCTCATTCTTTCAGAGTGAAATGCAGTTTTCTCTTGTCACCCGGTTGGAGGATGTTCTACAGAATGCATTTGAAGGGGGATTCCCCACTCTGAAGGGAACCCCTGACAGCATCATCTCAAGCAAGTTATAACAGGCACAGATCTCAATGATGGCACTACCATTCACATCGTGACAACCAGATCAATATATGATGTAATATTGTATGTGTCCTGGATATATTTCCTGGAAATGTGATTTAATTACTGTGTGCACCATAAATTTTGCATACATATGTGACTCGTCCCCACAATACCCTGATCAAGTTGCACACCTTAAAGGTAAGGAAAGTTCAAAATATTGAAACTGGGATGTAAAATATGAAAGTGAATCATCTTAACCCTATTTTAACTGGGCTATTTCAGACCAGGTTTTTACTGGAAGGGGGGGGGGGGTCAATTTGACCCTTCTTCAGATCTCGGCCGCAGATTGCGTGATCGCCGCAAAAATTTGCATGCGCATAGAGCCGGATGTAAACTACATAGTACAATTTTCAAAACTTTGATTTTTTGTATTTTTTAAGTAATTGATTATGCAGATATGTGTATGAAATTATGTTTTCACCTATGACTCACTTACAATAGCAAGCAGAATGCTAATTTTTGGTGAAAATATTCATTTTGACATTTCTAACAATAATCTACAACAAAATTTGCCAAATCACAATTAATTTCTCATGTATTTTACTGTTTTGTGAATTTCTTATGTATTTCCTTGTTTTTTTGACCTTTTGTTTTTCATTGTTTTTTTCGATGAAATTTGTCGGGGAAATTTTTGCGATCATGAACGACATAAATTAATCTATTTTAACCAGTAAAAGTAAAAATAATCATTCATTTTTGTGATTTTTGGCTGAAAACACAATTTGCATTGGTTTTGTACATGAAATCATGTTTTTGAGCAATCTTTGGGCTGACATGCATGTTTAAAAAGTTGCGCAGCGTCGTAACAGTATGTCCTTTTTTTTGTGAAAATGGTCTCAAAAGATGCGCAAGACTTAAAAGTAAAAAGTCAGTAAGCGACGCAGTCAAAAAAATTTTCGCGGCGGAGTAGTTGCAAAATACGTCGAGATAATATAGGGTTAAAGATTCAAATGTTTTATGACCTTCGCATGTTGCAAAGCTTAAATATTTATATTATCACCTAAAATATTTTCCTTTCTACCTGTATGTTTTATAAGATGTGTAACTTTATGAGGGTTTTGTGGTGACAGGTCACATATATTTTCACTCTTTTGCTTCAAAGCAGGAAATTTGCAAGTTTATTTTCATGATTTCATTGCATTTACATTGGCATTAAACTGGTATATCAGAAATTTAAAAAATTTCAGTTGTTAAGTTGCAAAATGTGCAAAAATAAACCATCAAGAAATATTCAGTGTATACAGTATTACAATTTGATTGCACAATTTGAGAGGTCATCATTATGTAAATTGCTGTAACATAAAATTGTATACATCATATTTCATCAAATACTGACCAGTTTGAAAATCTATTTACTAATAGATGTCTCACATTGCTGTTTTATAAGTTTATTTTTCATAAAAGTGTTACATCTAATGGAGTTAGTGATTTACTCTCTGTTTATATTTTGAATTTATATGTCATCGTGTAAACAAAATATATCACCTCATTTCAGTATATGATTTTGATTTTCCTTGCATGATTAAATCATCACAAGCACTTAGATACCACAACTGTATATTATTGACATTACATATTCATTAAAAAAACAAATGTTTACAAAATATATAAATCAAAAATCAAAAACAAAACAAACAAACCAACAAAAAGCAAAGAAGGAAAAATGGCTGGAATTCAAAGCAACATGTTTACTCATTCAGGATGCAAAGTATCAAGCATCAAGTATAAAGTCAAGTATGATTGCCCATGTCTGATTCATCAATTGTTTGTAAGAGTTTCTAAATCCAGTATTTTATTTGCATAGAACATCTCATTCAATTTTACTCATAAGCAATCACATTCAATTTCGTGCAGTATTTGTTGAACCCTTCTGCCTCTCAATGAATTTTTGATTTTATTAAGAAAATTTAGTAGTATCGCCCAATTTTAACTGCACTTCTATATTGTTTGTATTGTGAGTGTCGGGTTAATTGTAATGTGAAATTATAAAAATATATTGAATGAGACACCATTAACAGTCGTTTTGTTTTTGTTTGCGAAAATGATAACAGTTTTACTTCACAATGAAGATACTGACCATAATTTAAGAGATGTATGTTGCTATTCAAGATTTAAAGGATAAAGATGCATATCCATAGCACTGATAAAGTAGTCAATTTGAGCACCGTTATACTGAATTGTAATTTGTAAAAGTTCTTTTTTGCTACTAATTCACTAGTCGTGAATTTACAATGTTTCATAAATTTCATATCTTTGTAATATGGGGAATATTGTCATTTTGACTCTTTTGAAAACAAGTGTAAACCTCAAAGTTATAATGATGTATTTCAGTAACAATTCTAAATCTCCAAACAGTATTATTTCTTTGCAGTCAGCCTTTTCTGTATTCGAGTTTAACATTGTTTCATAACTACATGTATATGTTTTTGTATTGTTACACCTCATGTAATAAAAACAAAAGTATTGTTACACCTCATGTAATAAAAACAAAAGTAAATTAATGAAATTACATGTAACCATCACCTTGGTTACCACCCTGGTGACTAGACATAGCAGTCTTGCCGAGATTATGCGAAAATTAGCATACGTATTTCCCACAATCTTCCAGTCTTAAGCAGCTCAACTACAATGTATAAAAATTCACGCATGTCTACTTTACATCAGCATCCTATTACATAACTACTCTGAATATAAATCAGTAAATTGTCACTGTATGATGGCCAATGACCCAACTGCTCAATAAATAGTCCATGTAACCAGGTGTCAATATATGTAAATGTACTACCTCCATGCCCTTTTAAACCATGGAGCTACATAACAATATAATACCCTTCAACCATCCTAAACTGACGTTGATGGCTATTGTTGCTTCGAACTCAGTCATTCTCGAGTCAAAATCTCTTGTTTATGTCGCTATAATCAATTACAATCTCGTATATAAAATTCTTAAAGAAACAAAACACATCTCATTCGTTGCACTTACATGTGTTATATAATAGTTTTTGTGGTTGCGACCACGGAGATATGCCAAATAGTTTTCACGCTGTGAACTTGGTGGAACGCTCTCTCAGTTTGACGTTCTTTACGTATGTCGTTAAGCGCGACTGAAACATCCCTTTGAACTCATCAAATAATGAAAAAAATTGTATACTGTCCTGTACTATCAAGTTTTTAGTTAATTTTGATACTGGATGCCAACTATGTTACGATATGAATGCCGAAATAATGGTAAAAATAATGAAATGAGATTCTATGCTCTGAAAGTGTATCCTAATTGAAAAATATATACTACTAGTACCATACGTGACAATTGCCATTTAAAAATCTTTAGTTTAACCTAATCCGCTTGATTTTGCCCAGCTTCTGTTTTCTATGCTTGCTTGTCGTTCAAAAGACACAGTCCAGTTTATCAGATATACATGCTGTGTGGACGAGGCATGCTCCATCGACAAGTTAGTACAATTCAAGGAGCCTGGCGAATTTAAATGCACCGTTGCGCGACCTAAACCGTATGCACACGATGTTTATACATAGCATTTTGAATCCAATGATGATGGTTGTGACTTTCTTTGTTTAGCTCAGCAAGTACTTTTTGATCGACGCATTATCCTACCTTATTATTCGCCTCGTCTTTCCACTGAAAAATGTGTTTATTTTTAAGCTTGGACTTTTCTCTTTCTCTTGCTCTATATTACATGTCAACATATCACGCGTTGGTTACGCACGCCATCAATGGACTAAAACAATTTCCAGGATTATGCGACACCGTCGCATAATCATCCCAACAACCGTTCCAGTCTTCGCAGCACCAATTACGAACTCATGCACGTTTCTTTTACATCCGTATCCCTTACATAACAATTTCTCGGAACAATTGACCAGTAAATTGTGCATGCTTATGATGGCCAGTGACCAAACAATGCTCAATTAAGCCAATGTTGGTTCATATGTATGTAAATGTACTAACCTCCATGTTCTTTTAAACCATGGAGCTGCAAACAATAAAAATACATGTATCGCTTCAAACCATCTAAACTGACGGTTGATGGCTATTGTTGGCTTCAAACTGCAGTTCATTCTACGAGTCAAAATGTCTTTGTTTATGTCGGCTAATAATGCAATATCCAATTCACGTATATTCTTGAGGCAACGAAACACCATCTCAATATAATGGGCTCTTATAATTGTTATAATGTTTTTGTGGGTTTGAAGCACGAGCTATACCAAATATTTTTACTATGGTGACTTGGTGAAAGACCTCTCTCTTTGAGTCTCACGTATGTCGTTAAAAGCTGACTGAAACCATCCTTTAAACGTCATCACTACAAACCACAAAGTCCTGTACTGTATGTACTGACGCTGTTTTAAATTATTTGATCTGGATCAACCGATACTGAGTGTTACACTTACGATATGAAGCTGAATGTCTGGTAAAATAATGAAATATCAGATTCTTATGCTTAAAAAATGTAACGCCAGTTGAAAAACATATGATACTACTAGTACCATATGTGACATTTTCTTAAAAAATATCTTAAAGTGTAGCCATGCGCTTTTGTTTTTTCCCCCTTCTTTTCCTTTGATTGTCCTTAAGACACAGTCCAGAGTTATGCAGATATGCATGCAGTATAAAAGGAGGGCATCTTTCACCAAGCAGTACAATCAAGCCTAGCGAATATTTTAAATCGGCGTATTGCGATATTAAATTTCGCCGTATTGCCGACCAAACTCTATCAACACGTATGTTATCCCAATAACATTTTGAATTCCATACAGGTGGTCGTGCTTTTCTTTTGTCTAGACGACAAGTGCTCTCGATGACATTACCTCATCCTTTATTCCCTCTTCTCCATATCATGCATGTTCTTAGGCTGACTTTGCTCTATAGTCTATATTTACATGCATACGCATCACCCATTGGTTACCACCCATGCAATGGACCACATTGTAAACAATTTTCGCATGGATTATTACGCCGACACTCGCTAATCATTTCCCAGCAACTTCCCAGTCTTCCAGCAACTAATAGCGACTCATCTACATTTTTTTTTTCACAATCAGTATTATATTACATAACTTTCGCTGACATATCAAAACAGTAATTGCCACTGTAAATGGCAGTGACCCAAATGCAGTCTTCCAAATAATGGTAGCATGTAACCAGGTGTCCACTGTATGTAAAATGTACTACCTCCATGTCCTCTTTAACCATTGGATGATGCAAAAAGTATCTAAATCCCCAATTAACGCATTCAATGCCTGACTGTTGATAGTTATTGTTGCTTCAAATCAGTTATTCTCGAGTCAAAATCTTTTTTATTATGTCGCTATATGATATAATGTTAATCTCGGTATACTGTAGCTCCTTGAAGGCTACAAAACCTATCTTATACGATGCACT
>JZLH01S0433759.1:7562-18098 GCA_001188425.1 Eucidaris tribuloides
CTACCTTGTTCGTGATCATTCAAGCACAATCATTCACGTGGGTGAGTAGATGAGATAAAGTTTGACAATATATTTTTTAAATGGGACTTCCTCGATGTTAAAGCCCAAGTATACATGTAGTTTTGGTCGATCAGTTACATCAATTGTTCACAAAGTATTCAAAAAAATGTCACCCAAGACCTCAGAAAACAACATGAAACCCACTGAAAATTGTTTGCAGTGGCAAATTGTGATGTTTGAATTATTAGATAACATGTAGTGCAGTATTAGGAAACGTCAGGGGTACTTCCCTACATTTTACATTTTGAGCAATTTCCTCAAAATGGAAGAGTTTCATAATGAGCAAATTTGATGGTGGTCAATAGCACAATCAGGGTGCCCAATGGTGCAACATGGGCAAAATGAAAAAACTTGGTGAAAATGCTTTTTTTGCTGTGTGTTGTAGTTGAGTATACAAACTTTCATTTGATGTGGAAAAAATGACATTTTTTATCAAAATGTGCGTAAATTAGCGTTTTAATGTGTGGTGTCGAATTTAGAGCTGCCGATCCGATCTTTCCGATCTCCCCGATTTTTCACTATTTCCCGATCTTTTCCCGACCCCCGATCTTCAAGACCAGATCGACAAGATCGGTAACATTAGATTGTGTTTGATTCTGAAATAAATGTCAGGCGTTCATTGTTACGTTCAGTAATTTTGTGTATATTGTTTTAAATGCAAATTAAACTACTTTCATATAATATGTCATTTTTTTTTTTGTAAAGTGCCAAGAGTTGAAATGTTCAGGAGTTGATAAAATATGTATGCTGATAATTTCTGTGAAGTTTTAAGTTGTTTGGGCCAAA
This sequence comes from Eucidaris tribuloides, assembly GCA_001188425.1. Classification (NCBI taxonomy): domain Eukaryota; kingdom Metazoa; phylum Echinodermata; class Echinoidea; order Cidaroida; family Cidaridae; genus Eucidaris; species Eucidaris tribuloides. Next base: position 8,409 of record JZLH01S0433759.1, read on the forward strand.
ACTTCTGAAGATATGGTATTTTTTACAAAATTTTACAAAACAACCACACATGTAGTCCCACGCATAGCTTTCCATGTTAGCAGTTGTACGGTAGGTCAGTTACACATTCAGTTTTGGGCCTTGGGTGGACTCCTTTAATGACTTCCAAATTAATTAAGATTTATGGAGGTTAAAAGTTGAACAAGTGGAACAGTTTGATAAAAGGGGCAAGCAAATTGATGGATGCAAGGGGGCAATTCGTGCACCCTAAATATACCACCTACCTGATGCCCTATAACTGACACTACGTCGACTTTTTTTCCTCAGCAAAAAGTAAAGATTTGACAAATAAAGTTATCATTTCTCAAATTTACCCAAATTTTCACAGAACCTTTGATCAATCATGTACAATATCTGATCAAAAAATTAAGGGTATTGTAATATAGAAACATGTATTTCTACTTGATGAAATAGTGATATACCTCACCAGAAATGCAGAAAAAGTGCCGGTACTTTTTTTCCTCAGCATTAGAAAATAATTCACATCTCAAAAACTTTTCAACATTTTGAAAACCTTTGCATACCAAAATGCAGTGCATAGTATGTACTTTTTCCTCACATTAGAAAGAAAACTTTTAGCTTTATGAATGGCTACCCTGGAGGTGGTGGAAGATGGCAAGGTCGTCAAAATCAGTCAACATTACGCTCCTACCATACATTTCTGTCTGGCCTCATAACTTTCTCTATAAAACAGTAGTACTGTTTTTGATTGCACCAATGGAATGGCAATGAAAAGACCAGCAATTTGATACCAAACGTGGGGTTAGTCTGTAAATCTACGCTTCTACACCAAATTTTACTCAAATCGCATCTGCATTTTTTTGATGCATTACATGGTTTTTTTTAGCGTTTTCTGTTAATTAATCTTAATTAATTAAGGTTTAACGTAGAGAAAATATTAAGTTACTAATTTTTCTTGATAAGTGGAGTCTAGGGATGATACCTGAAAAGTTACACGTCAATTGGTAAAATTTTGAGGAAGTTATGGCAGTTTAAAGTGTGAAAAGTGTGATTGGGTACCCTGATTGTGCTTTTGACCTGGTGCAATAAATCATAATTGCAAAGAATTTCATATTTCACCATTTATCAAAACTACAAATGAGATTTAATATTTTGTCTTTTTTTTTTCATTCAGATAGGTTACAATATCTCAGGTCCCAAGGCAAGAACAATGTCTCAGTATGGAGCAAGGAAAGACCCTCCCTGGTCACAACTTGGAGTGTCCGGGGCAGCGGCAGGACTAAGTAAGTAATCGTCATTTTTTCAATGATATAAATTTGATGCATGGTCTTGTAGTTTCGCTCAGTCTTCAACACAACTCCAGTGAAATTCTCCAGTTAGTGTGCAGTTGACATTTGGTCACTGTGTAGCTAGCAGTGTTTTGTTAACATGCATTTCAAAGCATATTTGTATGTTATGTAAAATTTAATCAAACATGTTTCCTCAAAAGTACCTTTCATGGAAAATCATGCCTAGAATACAAATATTTAAGTACATGACATTCTTGACCACATTTTTTAAAAAGTAAAATTAAATACTTGAATGTGACATCTCGTGCTAGAAACAGTAATTGTTATTGCACTGGGAGGCAGAGTAAATTTGTAATCATAATTAATATTTTGAAGCTGATATTGCAAAATGTGATGGTATCCATCCCTGGCTACAGGTCAGACATTGCTCCAGCAGCAGAACCCATCCTTGTTGGGTGCCCAGCCTGGTGTCGGGGCGACGCCCACCACCAACATCTACGGCCAGAGTCTGGTGGCCAGTGCAGGACTCGGTGGGGCCTCAACCACCACCGCCTACCCCCTGCAGGCCCAGACCTTGCAGCAACGACAGACACTGGCACTACAACAACAGGTAAGTAGTGGTTAGCAACGTATCAACTAACCCGGGGGGATAACTCCCCCGGGGACAATTCCCACCTGACAACTCCCCCTGGAGGATGTTTCCCCTGAAGGACAACTTCCCTAGAGGACAGCTTCTCCAGGGGATATCTCCCCCCCAGTGGACAACGCCCCCAGAGGACAACTCCCCAAGTGGATATCTCCCCCTAGGACAACTCCCCAAGAGATAACTCCCCCTGGAGGATGTTTCCCCTGAAGGACAACTTCCCTAGAGGACAGCTTCTCCAGGGGATATCTCCCCCCCAGTGGACAACGCCCCCAGAGGACAACTCCCCAAGTGGATATCTCCCCCTAGGACAACTCCCCAAGAGATAACTCCCCGATGTCAAATCAGACCTTGTAGACCGGAAACATTGTTAAACTCCAGCAGGGCAGTTGCCCTTGGGGGAGTTGTCCTCAGGGGAAGTTGTCCTATACGAAAGCTGTCCTCTGAGGGAGTTGTCATGTGGGAGTCATCCCTGGGGGAGTTGTCCTTCCGGGAGTAGTCCTAAAACCGTTGAGCAAAGGTTTAGCCAACAGTGTTGCACACGAAACCACACGTTCCGAGACTAAGGCCGCCCCAATACACGACCTATCCATTGGGTTTGTACTAGTGACTTGGACGGAGACTGAGGCCGCCAAAATTGGCCTAGAGGCTGTCTTTGAATATAACTCACTCGGTCAAATCACACAACTATGTGTCAGATGTCTTTTGGAAAGTTTATTGGCAGTTGGTCTACAACTAACCATATGGTCTGCTACCAGCCATTTTGTCTGAGTATGCTATTAGCTCCCAATATGCCACCCCAACCTAAGGCCAATTCCCAATCTCAAACTCTAACCCTAATCCCAATCCCTAGCCATAATCTTAAACCCTAATCTTATTCCTCATTCCTTTAATCCAGGTTTATCGTTCAGCTAGAATAGACCAAATTATGGTATTATTTTGTTTTCGTGATTTTTTTTCTCATGTTTCTTTCATTACTGATTCAAACACTTCGTTTAATTCTGAATGTGATGCAGAACTGAAGTAACATTACCCCAATTATAATTGCCATTTATAGCTTCAAAACATTATCTGTTTACTATTCCACTCAGCATCATTAGCAGTATGGGTATACCAGCGTCGTTTCTAATAAGGGTTATGAAGTTAAGCTACAAGTAAGCATGATGGGGATTTAGACTTTCATACATGTGTGTAGTGTTCTATACAGCGTGGCCCAAAAAGAATGCTACGGATGCGATTGTTAATTGGTGATTAGTTCATGGGTTAGAACATTCTTTTTCCAACAAAATGATACCATGATCATTAATTTTGATTGATGTGGTTGGATCTGAGGGCTATTTTTCGGAGGCAATGTCGTTTCCCAAATTTACTATTTTTTACACTCCAGCGATCATCAGAGTACCGAAATATTCTCGCGTCTCAGCATGCCATACCAGACAAACCGCGACGACATTGGAGATGTAGCTCGCATCATCTTCCTTATGAAAGCAAGGGCATTCCTGCCCTTTGTCATCGCGGTTTTTGTCTGGTATGGCATGCTGAGCGCTGAGAATATCTCAGCGTTCCAATGACCACCGCTGTTGAAAAATTGACAAATTTGGGAAACGACATTGCCTCGAAATAATGGCCGCAGGACCCAAACGAATTACTCAGAATCAATGATCATGGTATCATATTGTTGGAAAAAGAATGTTCTAATCGCTGAACTGATCACCAATGACATTTTGTGAATGATTTTGATGAAATTAACGATCGCATGTGTAGCATTATTTTTTGGGCCACGCTGTATAAAGTGCCAATAGCCTATACTATAAATATCTTAAGGTAGTTCACTATCTACGAAGAAATATATATCGCTGATACTCTGAAAATGATATGAGAATAAATATGATCTGAAATCAGAATTAGGTTGTCGACAGTAAAATGTCATGCTCGGCATTTGTAGAAGTTTTGTTTATCAAATGTGCCACTACACTTTATCCAAATTAACTATTAAAGGTCTGGCTTATGGCTGAGCAGTTTAAACGTAAGCACCCGGCAACAAATTAAAATGGATGAGTGGAAATGCCATTATGAATAGTTTGCATACCAAGAGGTTGACTAAGCTACATGTACAGTATTTATTGAATATACATGTCAGGAACACTAGATAAAAATGTCAATTTCTATTTGACCTTTCCATGATTGATTTGTGTTGACAGATTTATTGATGTGTACATATACACGTAGGTGATCTCAAAGTGATTGTGATATTTGCAGATCAAAAGTACATTCAAAGCATGGCATACATAGGTCATTTGACATAATACTACAGTTACATGCATGTATACTGGGTGTTTGTAATACACAAAATAAAATGAGTAATAAATCATCTTCAGGAATTAGGCTGTAATTAAAATAAATGAAAAGTCCAGCTTGTTTAATTTTGAAGGGCATATTTTTACCATATATCACATTTGCAGTGGATAATGCATAATTTATCACAAGTAAATTTAGAACCAACCATACATGTGGAGGCTGCAGTGCTAATGAATACTGTCTGTTCATGATACAACATGCACTGTACATGTACCTGTGATGTAGGAATTACTCTCTTATCCCTCTCATTGTGGCGACCGTATTATTTTCAGATTTATTTTTGTGAAACAAAATATCGAACGAAAACATTTCCAGAGAAATACTCTTCAGACAAAAGTTATCCACTAACAAAATTCATCATTGCTTTCTACATGAAAACTTCAGTTCATTTAAATGGTAACCTCAACCTGTAAGTTAATATGTAAGATCCAAGGTGTTCACTGTTTCTTTTGCTGTATTTACTTTAATCTCTCAAAGTAAAAGCTATCCTATTGGCCACCTTTTCTACAGCAGCTAATGCTGCCTATAGTAGCCAATGGAGTGATTCCTCTGGAGACAAATTATGTGTTTAAAAATCTGTCTAGATATCATCGGCCACCTATCTATAAAGGCCACATTTTTTGTTTCCCATGGGTGGCCACTGTAGACAGGTTTCAGTGAACATGTAAATTCAACAATGATAATTGTCATATTGTTTTCCTCACCAGCAGCAAGCAGCAGCAGCTCAAAATGCAGCAGCGGTAGCAGCAGCGGCAGGGGCAGGAGCCCCCCAGCTGACGGTCAGCTACCCCACAACTCGGGGCACACAGGGTGGACCGCCGCGCCAACGGGTGTTCACAGGAACCGTCACCAAGCTCCACGACACGTTTGGATTTGTTGACGAGGATGTATTTTTCCAGACAAAGTGAGTTTAACCCCCTTCAGATAACCCAAATTCTCCGGCTGTGAGCCGGCTCTGCTACCTCTCCACTTTCTGTCTGAATGGTTTAAGCCGGCGAAAAGGAGTATTAAGTGAGCCCGCTCTGAAACACCTCCAGAGGTGTTTCAGAGCCGGCGAAAAGGGGTAGCTGATACGCCCCACCTTCAGTGTGAATGAGTTAAGCCGCCTCTGCTACTCTTTGCGCAGTGATGCATGCAGAGTTTACCATCATCCGCGCCGAAAAACAAAAGATAATCGCTCATACACAATATACACTTCCTGTTCCAGTATCGAGAGGTGAGTAGTAACTCCACCTTTCTGTTTGCTGTGTGAATGGTTTAAGAAGGCGAAAAGGCGTAGCTGCTATGCCAATTTTGTGCTATCTGAAGGGGATTGATGGAGTGTTTTAAGACCACTCTGAACTGGCTCACCTACACCATTTTCTATCTGAATGGGGCTTATGTGACTGTGCATCACAAAACCCAACAAAAAGGCGCCCGAGGTGATTTTGGGCTAGGGCCGTAAATATGAGTTTTGGGTCAATGTTGTCGATTGAAAAGTTGATAAGGTATCATTTTTTAACAGAGCAACTCATTTTCTACCAAAATATGAAATTTGCAAGTATGAAAAGATTAAATGGTATTTTTGTAATATTTCTGGATCCATGTTTTTGTGCATGAAATGTGCATCAAAGACCGATAAACAGGCTACCGTTTTGTGTCATGTAGTAGCATTGTTGCACGCTTTGGCCCATATAATTTGGGTATCATTAGAAAGCTTTGAGTGAAAGCAGTTTTATCTGGATAAAATTATTTGTAAAGGTTAAAGAGAATACACAGTACTGGTTGATGATGGCAAATCTTTCATCAAAATTTCATATTGCATTAGTTTCCAGGTGAGAGTAAATTACATTTGCATTATAATGTGGGACTAATTCACTTCATATGCAATAAAAAGTTGAGGGATTGGCAGTTTGAATACCCAACTGAGTGCCTTCAGTTGCTGCAGTGTGTATGGCAACAATTAACATAGTCCCTGTTAGTAGCTTTGTCAGCAAGTGGGGGATTGTGTAGCAGATTTGTCAAACCGAAGTGTTTCGTTGTTTTCCAACTCTACTGCCTCCTGCTACTATAATAGTGACCATTTTTTTTTAGAATACCATCTGTTCACAGGTATGAAAGCAGCTGATATTAAAATGATGTTGTTCTGCAAGTAATCAACCAGTACTGTGTATTCTCTTTAATGACATGATTGGAAACACTCAAAAATGCACCAACAGCCAAATAAGTTGAAACATATACCAACTGTACACCAGCTGGAGTGGATCTCCCAGCTGGAAAAATTTGTCTTTAATTTGTTTACTTCAGCAGAATCAAGCATGAACAAACCAGGATTTTATTTGTCTTGTGCCCCCCCCCCCCAAAAAAAAATAGAATTAAATTCCATATAAAACCACACAATAGATTTGCCTACCATAAGGGATATTGACAGTAGTTGTTTTAGAATGAGTCAATGTTTGACCACAAGATTTTCACAGCAGAATCCTTGCATAGTTGACTTGGTTCTAGAATGGTTTCAGCCCAAGTTGAGGACTACCCCCAATCATGCTTTTTACCTTTAACATGTGAAATAGTATTCATCAACTAGCAATGCATGTCCAGGAAAGAATTTGCAATAATAGTGATCTCAAACAGTAGTGTTTTGTATATAACACTCTCCTGGTGTGATCCTGCATAACTTTTGTGTGAAGTACACTATGGCATTGAAACTTGAATATGATTATGAATAGGAACTTCTTTAGTATGCCAGGTTTGTGTGTAAATCTGATTAACCCTTAATAGTACTGGTTATGGAGTTTTAAATCCCCCTTTTGTCCCTGTGCACAATGCACCACATGTCCAGGTGATTTAATAGCCGACTTAACTTCAATGCTGTTTTTCTTAATTTACAACGTTGTGTGATATTTCTTTCAATCATCAGTGAGTATATTTCACTTTGAACAATACCTACATTATGGCGAAAATAAAACGGGGGGGGGGGTGCATTATGATTTTTCAAAATTTCTAAAAAAATTAAAGCATTGTTGAATATGTGATGTTCGGGGGATTTATAGATGATGACGCTCTATCTGTCTATCAGAAAAACGCAATGGGAAGAAAATGTCAGTTTTCTTCTCATATACTCAAACTGTACGTGTACTACGTTTGATATGTGGTATTACAGTGTGCAGTATATCCTTGATAAATCACATGAAATAACAAGGCTGATATATGCATGAATAAATTTGATCTGAGTGTTACCCACAGAATTAAGAAATAAAGTGTCGTGCCATTTGGTGCATGAAATTTCAAACCACACCTATAATCAGCTTACAGTAACATGATCTGTAAAATGGATCCTTCAGCTTACTGTATACAGCCTTCATGCCCGTGGAAAAAAAAAAAAATTTCAGCTGGGGATCTTTATGCCGATACTTTTTGTGACTTACTCATGTTTGTGTGTCTTTTCCCATTATTCAGGGCCACGTATTTCTAGTGCTTTTTCTGATACCAGTAGTAATTATGTGCAGCAGTACAATTACTGAGGCTATTGTAATTTCAACAGTGACCCTCATTACCATATCAGGACAAATCCTCTAGAGGACAACTCTCCCTGAAGACAACTCCCCCAGAGGACTACTCCCCCAAGGACAACTCAAAATATTTTAAACTGGAAACATTGTTAAACTCATCTACGGGAGTTGTCCTTTGGGGGAGATGTCCTTGGGGAAAGTTGTTCTCGGGTCGGGCAGGGGGGAGTGGTTCTTCAGGGGACCGTCCTCCAGAGTTATCCTCCAAGGCGGTTGTCCTCTGGGAGAGTGGTCTTTCAGTGCATGTGATCTTTGGGAGAGTTGTCTTTTTTGGGGGGTGGGGAAGGGGGATGTCAAGGGTTGTTATGGTTAGATACAAGGTTTTAAAGCCCCAATGATGATATTAAAGACTGGAACCCAGAAGCAAAAGCCCAGATTGGACCCAGCCTGGAAACAAAACCAGAATCTGGCCTGGTCCAGAAAATTTGGTCAAAATTCTTATCTTGTCCTGGCCTGGCCCGGAACCTGGTAAGAATTAGAAGCCCCTGACACTCCCCAAGTTTGATTCTAAAATAATGGTCATTCTGGGAATAACAGCATGTTTGATTTTGGAGAAAAAAAAATGCAACAACTGACTCGCTTTGCTAATAATCTCACACAATTTTGTACTGAAATTGTGATATAAATGACCAGCATAGACTTTTGGATAATCGATTTCTTTTATTAATTTCTTACCAGGCTTGTATTTCCAGGTACTGTTATTAGGCTTTCTAACTTGGTACTGGCCCAGACCGGGCAAAAATCCCCAACTTGACAGGTTCAGGGAGTTAACCCGGCCCGCCTACCACCCTTAGATGATATATTGCTTAGTCTTGTGTGTTCACTGTATCTTAACCCATTGGAGAAATCAAATCATCTCCAGTGGGTTAAAGTTACAAAACTTGATTTTTCTGAATCCCAGCACCGTGAAGGGCAGCATGCCCAAGATAGGTGACAGGGTGTTGGTGGAGGCCACGTATAATGCCAGCATGCCCTTCAAGTGGAACGCCACTCGCATCCAGATGCTGAACAACCAGATGTCGGAACAGACGGTGGCTCAACAACAACAACAACAACAGCTCAAGATGCACCAGCTAAAGGTGAGATATAGATCACTGGGGGGGGGGGGTCTACTTATCCATTTCAATTGATCTTGATATCTTGAGGTGCTCAGTTGAAGGTACCGGTGAGGAGTGTTTGACAGGGTTTGCATTAGTTAGAACATTGCATCACAGTTAGCGACACAAGACCACACAAGCGATGCAAATTGTAAATGCCTTAGCAAATTTACACAGCTTTTTTGACCTCAGGACACTATTATTTTTTATTTTATTCAACTTACTGTTAGTGATGTCAGTATTCCATTAAATCGTGTATGTATTCCAAATTTTGGGACGCTTGAATTCAGAATATTGACTACCGGTAATTCATGTTCACTCAATCGTGTTTTCTACATCGTACAGTAATGTTTACATTGGTGCCTACATTTGTATACTACCTAAACTTTGTACAGTACGCATGGTGATTCCCATAAACATACAGCACAGATTGAAGCACATGTACAAAACAATGCTGGCATGTTGCAAACCCAGGGCATAAATTAATTGACGGGCGTTGCTGCCAGGCCGTCAATGCCCCTTGTAGTGGCCGAGATGCCCTGCAAAGAAAAGATCAACTCACAGTCAAAAATGCAATGCCTTGCCTTTTTTACATTGTATGGCCGTTGTGCCTTTGGCCTCTTTCAAACGTGAGTGACACGACAATTTGAGAGTCTTAAGGGCTCATATCTTCCCACTTGGAGGTTATGAATGGATGATGACTATCGTATTGGGTATAATGTAGGACTGGCATGTTTCATTACCAGTTTGATTTG
>JZLH01S0433903.1:14100-25359 GCA_001188425.1 Eucidaris tribuloides
CGTGCAAGACACTTTTTTGAAATGTGTCAGAAACTGCATTGCCATGGTAATGACATATTATGGTAAAAAGTCACGGACGTTAGGGGGCGGGGGTATAATCACCTTTTGTGATATTACTAGTTTTATTTCCCACCTAGTAATGTGTACAATTTCCTGTGCTGTTGTTACAGGCTGTTTTATTTTATGTGCATAGCACAGACATAGGCATAACCATTTGCACTGTTGTGTTGTCAATAATCTTATTGTACACAAAATAACTTTCTGTAGCTTTGAGGTAGGGTTACCAAATTGATATCAGTAATACATCCTTTAAAGCTTCAGTTCAGATTTGAATGTGGTTCAAATTTGACCAAGTCAAAAGGTCAATGACTTTTCCATGAGAGCAGCACTGTACTTGCAATAATTTTGTATAACTGTGTGGTAGGTTCACCAATATCAACCACAGATTTACATCTAAAAATCTTGGGTTAGATTTGAAGATGGGCCAAATCTGACTACGGTCAAAGACGGAAAGGCCAACATATTTCCCATGAAAAGTACTATATTTGCCATGAGTTTGTAGCGTGATAGGATCCAAAATGTACGTACTGAACTGTTGAAAGTCAAAATCATATAATTTTGATACATGTTCTCACTTACATCGGAAGACGAAGGCAAGATAATACCCAGTGGGTGATTTCAAGTTCGGTGTTGGTGTTAGTGTCGAGGAAACAAACTTGTCTGCTAAACCGAGCTCCAACACCGAGCTCGGTTTAACCCTAATCAGGCTGGGCTTTTTTGGCTATGCTATATCCGTGGGGGGGGGGGGGGGGATCTAGGCCGTCAATCGCGCGATCGCGCCGAAAATCGGCACGCACGTTACCCATCACGTAATCTACAAGACAGTATAGTTAAGTAGTTTCATATTAATTAATTATGCTAATTTATGCATAAAATCATAATTAAGCTGTAAATCACTAATTAAAGCTCCAAAAATGCTAATTTTGGGGTCTGGACACTCTTTTTTAGCGTTCTTAGCAAGTTTACTTGAAAAAAATCCGGAATCAAAATTGATTTCCTATGTATTTTATTGTTTTTTCAAATTTCTTATGTATTTCTATGTTTTTTCAACCTTTTGTTTTTTCGATGAAATTTGTCGGGGACACTTTTGCGATCATAAACAGCACAAAATTAATTAATTTCAACCGATAAAAGTAAAAATAATCATACATTTATGAATTTTGTCTGAAAACACAATTTGTATTGAAATTGTACACAAAATCACGTTTTTGAGCGATTTTTGTGGTGACATGCAAGTAGAAAATGTTACGTAACTTCGGAACCGCGTACCCGGACGTCGCAAATTTGGTCTCAAAAGATGCGCGAGAGAATAAAGTCACGAAACGCCATGGCAACTACTTCGCGCGTCGCAGACATATTGCGTGAAACGTCGGGGGGGGGGGCGGATTCCGCCCCCAGCCTTTTTAGGGTTAAAACATGTATTTACTGTGCTTAGAAACATGCCTTTGCTACGTGTATTTCAAAAATTTCTTGCCGTGGGTTCCCCATCCCACATCCGTCCCCGCACCCACGCAAGTATGAATACCCAATTACAGTTTTTCACATACTTCCTGAAAATCTTTTGGAAATCCTGAATCTTCATCAAATATACCTTTAAAATATCCATTTAACATGCCTAGAAAACACGTCTTTCTGTTCGTATTTTGAAAAATTTTCTAACGTGGGAGGCCCCCCCCCTCCCACACACACTCCTCCCGCTAGGTCGCTTTGCTCCCTCGCAAGTATGACTATACTCACATACAGTATTCCACTTACTTCCTCTTGGCCTATCTTTTTGAAATCCCGACTACAATCCGTTATCTTTATCTTTATAAAATATAGGCCTACCTTTAAAATATTGCCCAGAATCACGTCTTTTCTATGCGTATTGACGATTTTTTTTCCGGTCACACCAGCCGCCGAAAACTCGCTCAGGCGGGGGGGGGGGGGGTACCAAATCAATTTTTTGCCCTGCCAAATTACTAGCCAAACCACAATTACACACTAACACTGATGCACACATGTAAATTCATGGGGGATATTTGATATTGTGTCCCCCACCTTCAAAATCGTGGAAAGGGGGGGGGGGGTAATAGTGTCCCCCTGTCCCCCTGGATTTGCGCCCCTGTACTTTTCTTAATTACATGAACACATTCTAGCATTTTACTTTGCACTTCATATTCGAGTCGTTCGTAAAGTCATGCGTAACTTTACGAACAGCTTTATGAAACAGGCCCCTGGATTAAAAGATTAAAAGACGTTTTTATATCGCTATATACACAGATTTTACACGAGAAATAGAGGACTACAGAAACGCATGATTAGACAAATCTGAATTTAAAATTTATTGGTGCGGTTTTTTTTCATTTATACAAACACGAAATTCACATTCCCATAACAAAATATAAAGAAGCACTTCTCTTTATGGAGTAAATGTGGAAAGTATATATTTATAATATATATAATATATTTATACATAGTTGGTCTGTTATACCTTCGAACAAGAAAATTTACAGTTGCACATCAATGATCATTTACTTACATGAGCTGAAGTTGAATGAAGACAAATTACACAGTGCACCGTTCTAACGCAAGATTACATACTAGACATGTATTTCGAAGAAACAATATAAAAGCAAAAACATCAAGTACAATCTTGTTCACACATGTACACACGATGTTTAATGAGAAAAAAAAGTAATATAGAGAAGGATTTGAAACACACACGGGCCGGTCTTCTATCGGAAATTGAAAGGATAGTTCTATAAAAAATATAAAGAAATGATCAGAATGAGTATACAATTCCTAAACTCTCCTAATCATTGAGATGGCATTGATGTAATTGGACACAGGGCGGATTGACGCGGTAGAACATGCAAAAAACATTCGTAAAAGGTACACTGCCACAAATCTATATCTACATTGTTCAACGCAAGTATTTTCTGTAACAAAGACAAAGGACATGAATTGATTCTTTGAATTATCACATTCTTTTTAATCATTTCAATCTTCGTAATATAACAAAGCAGTTGGTAGTGTTATCCTTGTGTACGAGTGAGATGCGGTGCAATGATTTGGGGAAGGGGTTTGGATGTAGGTGGGGTGGTGAGGGGGGTAAGGTGGAGGTCTTGTGCGTTTGAAACTTCTGCTATCTAATTTGATCAATAATCCATGTTGCTAATTTAAGCAAATTTGGAGCAATTTTGAACCATTTACTCGATCTCAAATAAGATCTGGCTAGCTTTAGATGTTATACTTCAATAATATCCAGAAATCCGACAATAAAATCAGATGATCAGAAGCCAAAATAAGTGACACATGCATAAGTTTAGAACAGTCGTCTAGTTCAAAATCAATATTTGCTTCATTCTTTCCGGAAAATGAATCGCTGTGTTGCAAAAGATTGATATATTATAGTTATTTTGTTTTCCAACAGAATTTATGGAACTGGAAAAACTGAGAGCAATATTTGAAAGACTACATTATACATGTACTACATCGCACACAGGGCCCTGGGAACGATTTTTTCACCGGAGGTGCAGAGATATATATTGATTTTCGCGGCCACCAAAAAGTTTTTCGCGGTCCAAAAAATTTGTCACGGGCAAGAGTTCGCGGCCAATCAACAGCGAAAAAGTCCGCCCTCAGGTGGGGGGCGGTGGGGGGGTGTCGCGCGGAATTTCCGCGGCCAAAAAAAAATTTTCGCGGCCAAAAAAATTATCACGGGCAAATCGCGGCCAAATCAACGCTGAAAAGTCGCTCAGTGGGGGGGCGGGGGTCGGCGGAAAATTTCCGCGGCCAAAAAAAAAAAAAAATTTCGCGTGCAAAAAAATTTTTCACGGCCAAATTCGCGGCCAAATCAATAGCTGAAAAGTCGCTCAGTGGGGGGGGGGGGGGGGCGTTTGTCGGCGGAAAATTTTGGCGCGCCAAAAAAAAATTTTCACGGCCAAATTCGCGGCCAAATCAACAGCTGAAAAGTCGCTCGGGGGGGGGGTGTCGGCGGAAAATTTTCGCGGCCAAAAACATTTTCACGGCCAAATTCGCGGCCAAATCAACACTGAAAAGTCGTTCTGCGGCAAATTTTGAAGAAAAATAGACATTACACGTCTTTTTGCAGGGGGTGCTGCGGCACCCCCTGAAAAATTTCTGGGGGTGTTCAGCACCCCCAGCACCCCGCTCCCAGGGCCATGATCGCACATGGTCAGTAAAAAGGGAGGGGGGGGGGGGAGGTAGATGCACATGTAATTGGGCATGGATGAGGCAAGGTTTCGGTACAGGGTTTCAGACAATATGGGGGGGGGGTTCAGAAGTGGGATTATGTTTGGATTTAATCAAAATGAATAATGCTAATTGCACCATGGCATAATACAGATCGTGCGTGAAATACAAATAAGTTGTTTCACAAATAACTTCCGTATTTCTATACAAAAATCACAAACACTGCACATTGAACAACATACTGAAAACAGTAATTCACAGAGATTCTTAATGTTTCTTCACGCAAAATTTTTACTAGTAAGAGGGAGTTGAAAATTGTGGATAACCTAAAAATTGACTTAACCTAACTAGGCCGGGCTTATTTTGGGAGATCCATATGGCCATGGGGGGGGGGGGAGCTCACAGGGCCCCCTTGAGATCTCCTCCATAAAGTGCACGATCGTGGCGAAAATTAAAGCGCATGTCACCGTGACATATTCTACAGAGTTGCTTACATGCAGTTATTTCTTTCTGATTTTTTTTTTAAAAACTAATTATGCTAATTTAGATGTAATTTATGTGTATAATCAGACTTTTCGCTCCCACTCACTAAATTAATCTCCAAATATGCCAACTTTTGGTCTAGGGACTCTTTGTGTTGTTCTTAGCAAATGCACTCGAAAAAAATTACGACATCAGAATTAATTTCTTACATACATGTATTTTATTGTTTTTGCAAATTCTTATGTATTTCTTTGTTTTTTGGCCTATTTGTTTGTCATTTGATGAAATTTGTTGGTGACACTTATGCAATTATAAACAGCATAAAAATTAATTAATTTGAATCAGTAAAAACAAAAATATTCATACATATATGATTTTTGACGGAAAACACAATTTGTATCAAAATTGTACAAAAAAAAATCACTTTTTTGAGCAATTTTTGGTGCGACATGCATGTACAAAATTATGCGTATCTTCGGAACCACATACCCGGGCATCGCAAATTTAGTCTTAAAAGATGTGGGAGACTCGGAGGAAAAAAGTCACGAAATATGGTGGCAAGAACATTTCGCATTGCAGACATTTCATACAAAATGTCGATGGGCGGGGGCTCCCAGGCTGCCCCTCCCTTGGCCTAGTTAGGGGTAAGAAGCAATACATGTACATGTAATACAAACACTGACATTCAACACTACATTAAGTCATGAATATCAATGACTGATAACCTGATTGAGTAAATCTGATACAATTGAATGTGCTTAGTTGTAATATAAATAAATTATGTAAGAGACATAAAAGACTTAACTTTTGAGAATTCTGTCCCTCCAGGTTTGCTAACCTTTCTAGAGTTTAATTAATGTAACTTACAAACATTGTGTAATCACACAATTCCATTCATCATTCATAACAAAGCAAGAATTAGACCAACAAATTAATCACAATGAGGGTCACTGGTATAGCAACAATATTTTTGTTTTAACTCGCTGACATGATTAGTTCACTCACATAACAGGGCAGTGGAATACAGACCAGTAGATTAAATTGTTCTCAGTATAGTCACACACAGTTTTCGAGAAAAAGCACTGAATAAATCTTTTGAAATAAAGGGATATAAAATTGCAATTTTATAGCAGAAGTTCTTCATACACATAAAAGAAACATTTTTTTTTTACAGACATATCTGACAATACATTAAAGCCAATAAACCACTGTAATCACAAAAATGGACCACCGCTGGTACAAAAATAATGAATAAATAAGTAAAGACCTGACCTTCCTGTCATAACCTGAACACAATAGTTTCCTGTTCAATCTGCTCAATTCTTATTTAGGCTTCCCTTGACATAACACAATTCTTTAGGCATGCTACTACCACTGTTTACAAACACAAACACTCACACGGACAGACGTGCACATATACCCACACAAAACACACCCAGACAGACGTGCGCACACACACACACACACACACACACACACACATAAAAATCATTAAAATTGCATATCCTCATTTGAAACAAATCACTAAAAATTAGTACAAACTAGAACAATTCAAATGCCCTGCACTCAATGGGTACACCACTGCTCTCCCTTACTTATCATGTGCCTAGCGGCACCCATGACCTCTTTTACCCTTCAATTCTACATATGTCACATTCCATGCAAGACTAGAAATCACTGTTCATGAAATGCACAGATTTCCAAGTGAAAAGTAAAATTACAACAAACCAATAAAGAAGTGACCAAGGATCTCTGTCAGTACCAAACCCCACTTAGAACTACATGTACATTTTCCCAATGATTTTTTTTTCATTGTTACTTTATTAGATACCATATCAAGCGATCACTTTTGAACTTTAGCCTACAGAGCTCAACCCTTACTGAACTGGGCTATCTTCTTGAGCACCTCTCTGACTGGGGGGGGGGGGGTCTGGGAAGCTTCCCCCATGATCTCTGCCATCGACTGTGTGATTGTGATGAAAATTGGCACACATGTCACCTGCCACATACTCTACAAATATTGTATTTTATTTTTTTTTAGATAAATACCGTTTCATTAATTATGCTAATTTCTGTATTTACGGAGATTTATGCATGAAATCAGTCTTCTTTTTTTGCTCTAAGCCACTAAATAAAGCTCCAAATATGCTATTTTTGGGGGTAGATACTATTTGTAGTGTTTTTGACAAATGTATCCCCAAAATTGGCAATATCAAATTGATTCCTTATGTATTTCATGTTTTAATTTCTTACGTTTTTTTTTTTTGGGGGGGGGGTAAATGTTGGTGACACTGTTGTGATCATAAACAGCATAAACTTAATCAACTTGCAGAAATATTCATGCATTTATGATTTTTGGGTGAAAACACAAAAACACAATTTGTATTGAAATTGTACATGTTTTTGAGCAATTTCTAGTGTGACATTCATAAACCAAATTATGCGTAACTTCAGAACCAACTACCTGGACGTTGCAAAAATGATCTTAAAAGATGTGGGAGATTCAAAGTAAAATAGTCACAAAACATCGCGATGCAGATATATTGCATGAAACATGGAGGGGGGGGGGGCCTCACAGTTCAGTAAGGGTTAAAGAGTTAATAGCAGTGACCATTGACGTATCGAACCAAGACCTAATCAGTTCATCTGACCAATCAATTCTTTCTTTTCTTTTTGCATCCTGGCCCTCCATTAGTGACATCCGTGCTTTGACCTGTTTGACGCTTGATAACAAAACAAAAATGTAATTGAATAGAGTTCTTCATAGCAATATGAAAGAGGGATTTTGTGCTATCATAATTATGAATCTCAGTCAGCAGGCACCTATCATTTGAAGTTTCATGACTTGTCAAACACAATCAAGTTTCATACACACAAGTTCACCTTCCAATACAACAACTATATAAACAGATTCTGTGTATCAATTTAAATTAAACTTAATTAAAAAAAATATGCCAAAAGTTAACAAGTATTTTAATAATCTCACTGTACTGATAATTTGTTTCCTTCCTGCACTAAGGCTGTAATGGACATTCAGAATTCATTATAATAGTGGCCTTTTGGAGAGAAGGCCACAATTACTGGCTGGGACTAACCATTCCTGTCTACCCCACAGCCCCATTCCTGTCTAAAAAAATATGTACTTGTAATGAATTTAATGGTCCAGAACACAATACAATTGTTAAAATTTCACAACCCATCACATCTAAAAATATCTGGAATTAGTACAAAATTGATTAAACTGAAGAAAAACATTGAAGTAGATTTGCTTTTTAGTAGCACACCACTACTGCAATCACATCATGCATATGCAATATTAGTACAAAGTAAAATCTTTTTTTTTTATCAACTCTTTGTCATGAATAAACAGATTCAATTCAAATTTATGATTCAATAATCACAGTTATCACAAAATATTTGTGCAATTCTGTTGCTTCAAATTGTCAAGTTCGGAGGACAACATTTTGCGTATAATAATTAGCTTACTGAAAGGGCAATGACATGGTTGGGAGAAGTTGAAATGCCTCAAGAACCAAATAAGTTGAAACATATACACTAAATAAAATGTATATCCAGGCTGGATGTATTTGTCTTGGAATGTGCGTACTTGTGAAGAAATAAGCACTATTTTACCAGTATTGAATTAAAGTAAACCCCTGATAGATTTTCAAACCATATAAGCCAGGGGCGGTAAAATCTTAGGGCCAAATTCATGGCCAAATAGCAGCCAAGAAGTAGCCCATTGAACATTTTTTGCGGGAGTGGACGAAATTGTCGAAAACACTAAAATCCTCGTAATTTTCATTACTTTGTAAACAATAGGGGAGGGGCAGTTGCCCCCCTGCCCCCTGCGGCACTGCCCCTGATATAAGCTACAAAACAAATTTGAAAGTCACAGCAGTTTCTGACAATTATTGTACACCAAAGAAAAAAATGGTTAATTGTGAAATCTTTCCAGCAGCAACCATGCTGGTATCCTTACGGCTTCTTCCAATCTTGCCACTGTCCTTTAAGTAAAAGACTATTTACAGAAATGACACAAAATTATCAATTCATGACAAGCCAACCCACTTCATTCACTTTTAATCATTATATATATATATTGTTTACTATTGCACTTGATATTATATTCATTTTTTTTTCTGGAGTTAGTTATGCTTGGTGTCTAAAAAATAATTATGGTTACCAAGCAACGAACTACTTGTAAATTAAACCCAGTGGCACATTAGGGAGATGTTCACATTAGAGTTTTATAGACATAACCTCAAATCACAGTTAAACTATGGAAAGCTATTCATGTCAAAATTGATCTGATTGACTGAAAAATTTACACAAATTGAAGTAAGCAGAGCACATTGCAGTAACAAGACCCTTTCACACACAAATTTTCCCTATTAAGCTGGAAACATACATTTCATTCTTAGTTTATGTTTCTGTTGAAATCAATTTGCACACTGAACCTCTGAATCACGCATCATACCTTATTTCATTTGTACAGCTTTAAACAGGATTCCTAGCACTTCATGGAAACAGAATTCCCTGATTTTCCTGATGGAAGTGAATAATTCCAGGATCCATCATTTTGACCTATTTCTTGCTTCACCCTTTTCTTTCTTTTCCTTGTATCCATGGCGTTGACATGAAGTGTGGAAGTTGGGCAACTGGACACACAAAATTTCCAATTTTTTTCCCTAAATTGAGGGACTTTTCTCAAATTCCCTGACTGGAAAAAAGGGAAGTCATTTTCCAGGTTTTCGTCGATTTCCAGGCTGGTTGGGAACAGTGTTAAAAGCCCCATGTCATGATGAATAGTAGGCCTAATTCAAATATGCAAAGCATAAAGACCAGTCTTAAAGTACAGGCATATATTCATGAATGTGCTTTGTTGCACTGCCACAGTTTACAGTCTCTTAGAGAAAACCACACACTGTACTTAACCACATAACCAATGCTGTGTATGGTGTATTGTGGGAAACTTTGATGCCTGCTGTCTTTGAGCCAACAGAGGGCAGTGTTTCCTTCTGCTTTGACAGTGGGCCGTACGAAAAAGGCACTGTATATACAAGTTTGACCAACAACTGGATCCATTTCACTGAATCCTTTATGAATCCTCATAGAGTGTAGTCATCGGTATGTCTATGAAAATTCATATGCTGATCCACAGTCTCTTACTTAGGGGATAGCAAATTTATGAGTGTCACTAAAGGCAGTGTTAAATTGGGTAGCTTTACCCTATATAGCCCGGGGGAAGGGGGGGGGGGTTAAATTGGTCCCTCTGAGATCCTGGCCCTCACCCTCGGGATTGCAATAAAATATGACATGCATGTTACCAATGACATAATCTCCAAAACTGATTAATTTTTCCCAAAAAAATTTGTTTCATTTATTATGCTAATTAATGAATTAAATCACATTTTTTTACTCTGAATCACTAAACTTACTCCAAATATGCTCAGTTTTGGTCTAGATACTCTTGTAGTATTCATATCAAATGCTTCTGAAAATAATTACAGTTTCACAATTTATTTATGTCTTTAATTTCTTACCATGTATGTATTTATTTTTTTTTGACTAATTTTTTTTTCAACTTATTTTGTCGGTGAAACTGGTGCTATCATTAACACCATAAAATCAATTGATAATCACATATTTATTTTGGCTGAAAACATTATTTGCACTGAAATTACACATGAAATCACCTTTTTTGGGGGTGCAGTTTATTGGTCTGACATGTAAACTGTACAAAATTATGCACAGCTTTGAAGTAGAGTAACTGGTCATTATGAATATGGTCTCAAGAAATGTACAAGATGTGGAAGAAATCAGTCCTGAAATTTCAGCACAAGATCTTTTCACATTAAAAAATGATCATGAAATATGTTGAGCCCTCCCCCCCTCCCCCCGGGGGGCTATTGAGGGTTTTGTGATAGGTTGTTTAACAGGGCTGGCAGGGCAGTATTTCAAGGTATACATGCTGAGACGTGCACACGGTGATTGTAAATCAAATTCAAGCTATGGTGTTGTTAAGCCAACAAAAATATAAAGAAAATAGTCATGGTGCATTTTACCACTTTCCCCCATGACCATGATAGGTGAAATGAATTTCAAAGTTCACAACCTCTTAGCATGCATCCCGTCTCCTCCAGATAATCTTACGTCACACGTAAGTATGTGAACTTCGTACAGATGCAAAATATGCACAGTCAAGTTTGTGCTGTTATGGCCGACCATGCATTTGAGCACTGGAGGCTAAATCTTTGGGAAGCTCCACAAGAACTTTAACCTCTAGAAGCTTTATACTTTGTGTAGTCTTCACAAATATTTGTAATATGAATCCACCTACTGACCTTGACACACAAAAGCATGGTACAAGATGGGCATGTTTGGGGATTTTGGCCACAAAATAAAGGTCAAAGGTCATGGTCCTCTTGTATACTACTATCGACAGAATTGGTGCAGTGAATACACTCATTGACATTGATAGACAAATACAACGTGGTGCAAAACTGGTAGTTCCTT
>JZLH01S0433903.1:27057-44131 GCA_001188425.1 Eucidaris tribuloides
ACGGTGGCTGCCAATCAGCTTTCACGAATTCACAGCGGGAGTACACCCAACAAACGGTAGAATATCTCCGCACTGGCACGCAGTATGCGCTATGCAACTGGACGCGTGTGATGGTATGCGTTCATGTTTACAGTAAGGTGAATAGATTTCTGAAACTGTTGTTATCAACAGTTGACTATCTATTTTCTCGAACTTTATGATTACGTACATTATGCAATTATACGAGGTATTCTGCAATGACTAAATAGCTAGTTTAGTCAAATTCCTTCTACGGTTACGGGAAATAGCTTGCTTTTCAAACAGTAGGCCCCTACTGTATATTCACGTACTGTACGATTTGAAACCGGTCCGTAACGTGGATTGGGCAACAAACCGATTTTGTAATGAATATTCATGATCGGTCTATATGAAGCTCCAAGATCTGTCCTGCATATATAATTAGTTTGGTTTGGTCAGTGCAAGATAGAAAAGGCGTTGTGGGTGAACAGCCAATCTTTCGGTGCGCCAGGAGTGTAGGCATTATAATTAGTCTCTTTTTAGGCGCACGGGATACAACTACTGCTCAGAGGCTTAATGGCGTGAGGGACAACCCACACCCACAATGCCTTGTCAAAAGGCTACCCCAGATATAGCATAGCCAAAAAAGCCCAGCCTGATTAGGTTAAGTCACACGTAAGTATGTGAACTTCGTACAGATGCAAAATACGCACAGTCGAGTTTGTGCTGTTATGGCCGACCATGCATTTGAGCACTGGAGGCTAAATCTTTGGGAAGCTCCACAAGAACTTTAACCTCTAGAAGCTTTATACTTTGTGTAGTCTTCACAAATATTTGTAATATGAATCCACCTTCTGACCTTGACACACAAAAGCATGGTACAAAATGGGCATGTTTGGGGATTTTGGCCACAAAATAAAGGTCAAAGGTCATGGTCCTCTTGCATACTACTATCGAAAGAATTGGTGCAGTGAATACACTCATTGACATTGATAGACAAATAAAACGTGGTGTAAAACTGGTAGGCTTTGGACTAATTTGCCCATAAGTAAGGGTCAAAGGTCATGTACTTCCTCACACATGGGTATCGACACACATTACCACGGCACAAAACCAGCAAATTTTTTGAGACTTTCCTTCAGACAGGAATAAGTGCTCACGACCCTCCATCCATTTTGTCATTATTGGACAAAAGAACAGCATGGAAGTGGCATATAATCAGACTTAACCAGTAACAAGTGTGAGTTGAAAGACTTCATTATAAAAACAAAATAAATAAAAAGATATCACCAAATGTGTCAATCACCCCACAGGACCACTTGTCCAACACACACAATAAAATCCCTGGTTTTCCACAATGTCACCTTAAAGGTCATAATGTGTACCAAGTTTTGTTACAATTGCTTAAAATAAAAAAAAACTGTGGAAATGACTCACTCTGCAATGTTTTGCAACAGACTGACCGACTGATTGACTGACCTTATGTGGGTAAAAAAAGTTTTGTATAAATTCAACTGTTCACTTTCACTGCATATCCTGTCCTGAACTTTTGCTCCCTGTATGACCACTGTAAATTTGAAAAATTTTCAGTACAAAATTAGCACCAAGTAATTACAAATTTCATGATCTTCCCTACAGAAAGAAATAAAATGAAATAAGATAAGATCGCTTACCCCTCTTAGTCCAACAGGTTAACTTTTGTGTTGTTTTTAGTATGGGGCTGTCACTGCCTGGGACTAACAAGGTTAAGGTAGTACTTCATCCACCACATCAAACCTTGAATACACACAACAAGAGGGAAGTGCTTCATTGTTGCTGTGTGTCTACGATAAAATTCTTGGCTAAAAATTACAATAGAAATCATTTCCTTGATACAAGGCTAAGACCCAAAGTATTCTATACAAGCAAGTAAATAAAACCTTCTGTTATACAAGTATTTACTATGTACAAACTTTTACACAAATGTTACACAATGACAAAAAAAAACCCCACAGTGAAATATCGTGTAGAGCTATGGTGCATAATACTGAATGAAGAATAACGTAAAGGTGATACATCATATTACAAAATGACAGTCCACTTTTTAATTTTGTTTCAAAAAAATTCATTTACATTATTTATTTATTAATTTTTTTACTGGAAAATAACTCGGCTCTAATTCTCTGGACTGTATCACCCTGTAAACATGATGAGAATTATCACATTTTGATTAATAGCACTGAATGGGTCATAATTAGGTCACACACAAGTTCAGTAGTCATCATGGCCGACTCCTAAAATACTTCACTGGACATAATACACTTCCAACCTCTTTTTGGTACGGTAAGCACGCAAACATTGCCGATATAGAATGAAATATACTTGAATTTATACAAAAGACAATGAAATATCATTCGTTTTCCAGAAATAGGCAAAAAAATGAAAGTCGTTCATCCGGTCACCACAAGGCACGACCATCGCTATACACTCCGCCAAATGCATTCTCGAAGATGGGAATAAAAAACTCCAAATTCCCATTTCACGAAATCCACAATCATTGGCGAGGCTACTATCGGCATTGGCCGCTATCGCGACGGAACATTCATGACGCGTGCACAGTAACATAAACAAACTTTGGCACTTGGAATCCAAAATGTAGCGGGCGTTCATCACAAAGTAAAGCTGCGCACTCGTAACAAAACAAATCCACAAAGTGCACTAATGGCTTCTGTTTGTCTCTCCTTGATTCGTGGAGTTCCCGGCGGTGCTACAAACCGTCTTGTGCGTTCGGTGGATGCATGTACTGTTCTGTGGGTATGTCCAGAGTCGGGATGCCAAGGCACGACAAGTCCTGCATGGGCATGGCCTGTGCCCCAGGGGGCAGGCTCATGGAGGGATGCATGGCGGGCTGTAGAGGTGGGTGGGGCGACAAGAGAGGGACAGAAGGCCGCGTCTGCTGCGTGCTGGCGCCCGTCCCGTGTGGCATGGCCCGGTCGTGAGGCGCTGGGTTGCTGGATGGATGCTGGCTGGCCGGGTTGCTTGGATGCATGGCGAATGGTGCTCTCGTTGCAGACTGTGAACAAGAAATATAATAGACCATCAGTATGCTTCTTCAGCACCTGTGTATAAAGGCCACATGTTTTGTTTCCCTTGGGTGGCCACTACAGACAGGTTTCACAGTACTGTAAAAGTGGATATTTTCATGTGATAAGTGTTCGCGCTGGCAGAGTTTGGAGCAATGTTGCTTGGTTTTAATTTCACGGACAGTCAATTTAGAGCAAGCAACCACATGACGCAGAATGCTAGCACAGTAGCAAACCACACACACTGTCCAAACCAAGTCCAAACACCTGTCAATCAGGTTTTCAAGTAGTCTGCATTTTCGCTCCAGCATCGCCGACAAGCACGATATGTGCGACAATTTCCACACCGTGAAATATTCCATGTTTACAGTAATGTGCAAGTCCTG
This sequence comes from Eucidaris tribuloides, assembly GCA_001188425.1. Taxonomy (NCBI): domain Eukaryota; kingdom Metazoa; phylum Echinodermata; class Echinoidea; order Cidaroida; family Cidaridae; genus Eucidaris; species Eucidaris tribuloides. The sequence continues at coordinate 30,503 of JZLH01S0433903.1, forward strand.
ATTTGTGCGTCTGTGAAAAGTATGCATACTTGTTCACTGTGAAAGAGTCCAAAATGCCACTCAATTGTGCCTCATAATTTCATATATACAGTATGCATACTAGCTGTTGGCCAAGAACAGTCGTGATCTCAAGTTTGGGACAATTTGATACATAAATTGTGATCATGAAAGTGAGAACACGCCCTTACAACAACATAATTTCAGTTGGGATGATATGAGACAGGTGTCACAAAAACACTAGCAATCATGAAATACTGATGTTTGTTATGCATCACAAAACATTAATTGAATGTAAAAGAAAGGGTGAGAATACATGAACCACTAAATACTGGGTAGAAGTGGGGACTAACTGTCACTGGCAAGTTACTCCTTTTCACATAAATGAATAACAATGTGCTTAAGGTATGCAAACCCTCCCCCCCAAAAAAAAAAACAAACAAACAAACAACAAACATAATAATAATAAAAAAAAGACAACCCCCCCCCCCCAAAAAAAAAAAAAAAAAAACTAAGCCAAAAATGGATTGATAAACCGCACTGGAATGGTGGAACACATATCTTCCAGCATACCATCTATATGCTATATTGGTTAATTAGATATACAAATAAAGTCATGTTAGATAGTAATGATTATCATCCAATGTAACATGTACCAAGTATGAGGTGTTTGGATGAGAGTACATTCAATTTGTTCTACCTTTTGCAACACTTCACACTCAAAGCAGACACTCTGATAACAATCAACCAGCATACTTCATCAGTTACGTAACATTTGGATATCAATGACATTGACACAGTTAAAGGTAAATAGCATGATTGGAGGTAGTCCTCAACTTGAGCTGAAACTAGAAATATCACTGAAGGTGATTAATACCCCCACCCCATCAAGTCCCTGACTTATTGCCATAATATGCTGTTACCATGGCAACACAATTTCTGACACATTTGAAAAAATGTGTTTTGCACATCTTTGCCCAAAGACCAATGTGTGTGGCAAATTTCATGAGCATTGGTCAAAACCTGAGGAAGTAGTTCAATCCGCAATGTTTTTACCTGATTTTTGCCATAATATGCCGTTACCAAGGCAACGCAATTTCCGACACATTCAAAAAATGTGTCTTGCACATCTTCACCCCAAGTCCAATGTGTGTGCCAAATTTCATGAACATTGGTCAAAATTGAGGAAGTAGTTCGATCCACAAGATTTGCAACGGACCGACTGCCCGCCCGACCGTCAGCTCATTCCTATATACCCCCTTCAAACTTCGTTTGGCGGGGGTATAACTATTCTAGAATCAATCAACTATGTAAGGATTTTGCTGTGAAAATCTTACGGTGAAACATTGACCGACTCTAAAATAACCACTGTCAATATCCCTTGTGGCAGGCAAATTGTGTAGCTTTATGGAATTTATTTCTCTCGGGCCTCCAGAGAATCAAAATGTTAGTATGTTCACGCTTGATTCAGCTTAAGTATACTAATTCAAGATAAATCCTTCCAGCTGGTGTATCCATTGATATACCTTTCAACCAATTTGGTTCAAGAGGCATTTTTTCTTTATTTCTCCTTATCACGTCACTGCCCTCTAAGTAACATTTGGATATGAATGACATTGACACAGTTAATATCAGATAACAGATCGCACTTCAAGGTAATCATATGTTTGCAGAGTTCTCAAGATTCCTACACATCTAACACAGATTACAGGTAGGTATACAGTGAACTAAAAGAGGTAAGGTATCTTAATCGTGTGATATTTACACTAGCTCCATGAATCTTTGATGTGAAAAAGACACTTTTAGCCTTAACTGAACTGTTTAATCCAACCCAAAGGGAATGGTGCCTATAGTATGAGGACAGTGTTGGGTTTTTAATCCAGGTTAGGGTGAGGATTAAGTTTAGAGTTAGGGTCAGGGTTGGAATCAGGCTCAATGTTAGTATTTGTGCTGGAGTATACGTCATGCTTTCCCGGGGGTGGTACTGTCATTACAAGGTGTACACCATGCACATGTGACAAAAACATGTAAAAAGGGTTGTGTTTCGCGGACAGGAGATACAGTGAAAAGGGTATCAAAATTACCAAAATCAGGAAAGAAGGGTATACTTTAACAGTAGGCTTTCTTGAAAAGGGTATCTTTTCTGACTCGAGTACTTGTTTAGGTTGTTCTGAGATCGACGGATATTTGCGTTGGGGTCATTTTGAAATTCCATACACGTGCATGCGTATCACCTCGTAATGACAGTCCCCCCCCCCCCCCCCCCCCCCGACATGCAGGTGGTCAAGTAATGGTCTCAGAACATCAATCAGGGCCGTGCCACACAAACTTGACGAAAATTTTGCTCGGTATAATTATACCATTAATTTTACCATAGGAAAAACAAATTACACAACAGGCCTCAGACGTCTACATCACTTATGGATAAAAAAATACAGAGAGAGTCAACACAAAACATAAAAAAAAAACAACAACAACAGAATGGCTTCTTGTTTCCCCCGAGTGAAAATGATTCTAACCTGTAAGGCATTACTTGGTACGCCCGATGTTAAATGCACTGAAGAAGGAGAGTTGCTGTTGTTAGAAGGCCACATGGACCCTGAACTGAGCTGTTAGTTTGCATGCAAAAGAAAACGTGAAAAGAAAAAGAAAAGGTGTCAGGTTATGGAAAGGAGAGATTGGGAGGTTAAGGGGAGAAATCTCAAATTACCTGTTGATGTGTGAGAGGTATTGAATAGGAAAGTCCATTTTTGTAACAAGTTTCGTTACACAGAAACTTGTGATTTTAATTTAATGCTACTATCCAGTGGAACTTTATGTAGTCGAACCTGCCTTAGTGGCCACCTCACTATAGCAGCCAACCTGTCTATAGTGGCCAATGACATGATTCCGTTATAGACAAATCATGTGTTAAAGAATCTGTCTATAGCAGTCACCTGAGTGACCACTATAAACAGCTTCCACTGTATTTGTATTGTTTTTATATTCAACGAAATAAAGCTTAATGAACAAGTTTTTTTTTTTTTGGAGGGGGACTCTGATTTAGTCTAAACCAGCAATGTATACCTCATGAGTATACAAAAGTGAGAGGACTGTTTTGGCCTTCTCTTGAGACTGAGACAGAACGAGGTGCGAAAAAAAAGAAACAAGACTGTGATAGCCACGCCTATGACGCAATGTCAATTGATCCACCGCCCATGTCAATGTGTTGCCCAACATCTCATCAACATTCTGCTATAACATTGTTCACCTATCTCAGTCTGTGCCCCTTCCCTTCCTTGGGTTGTTAAGTGGCATGCCTCTGCTTTACCCTGTCACGATACGAGAAGTGGCACAAATATGGAGTGGGGAATCAATCTGCAGTTCCTGGTTCAGATGGGAGGGGGCCCTACAGAAAAGGCAATGTCGTGAATGGGATCTGCTCCATAAAACTCCTGGAGAATCTCAAGACACCAGTTCAGCCCCTGCCCAACTAACCCAGGAACTTCAGATTTATTCCCTGCTTAATGTTTGTGCAATTTCTTGTATCGTAATGGGGAGAAGCAGGGGCAAGCCATTTAGCAGCTCAAGAAAGGAACATAGCATCAGATAGGTGAACAATATTATGCACAATGTTGTTGAGATGTTGGGCAACACAGTGACATGAGCGTTGGGTCGATTGACATTGCGTCACGAGTGTGGCTGTCACAGTCTCATTTCTTTTTTTGTCACACCTTGCATTAAGGGGGGGGGGGTTATGAGTTAGTTTAAGAAGCATACTACCAGTATCCTATTAAGATATCATTCACAGGAAGATAATCTAAGATGTAGTCAATTAACTGCTTCAGCAGGAATATGGAAAGAGTAGAAAGTACAATACCTCAGCTATTAACAGCAATTTGAAAAAAAAAAAAAAAAACCCTTGGACTGATTCTAGTGTGGTTCTTCACTGTCACATCAGTCAATGTAAATTATTTGTGGGAAATAACAGTGTGTCTGACAGATTTTAAAATAACATATTGCTGTTTCTCCTTTCATGCATATTTCTTCACTGCCAACAATAAATAATGGAGCAGGAAAGTGTGATCAGTCATATTCTGAATGATTCAAGCCATCAAAGGTGGTATTCTGCATTTGAACAGGTGGGAAAATTCCCAGATTGTGTATCAAAACTGGCATAGTAATTCTGAGTTTCAATCATATCAGTGTACCATTACTGAGATAATGTGGAAAATGTGTATACTTCCAGAGGGTGTAAATGCATATTCTAGAATTCTCCCAGGATTTATGACATTTTTATAAACAACCCACAAGCCATCAATGTCAAATTGAAATCCCTTTATGATCCTCTGTCAAAGTTATCTGCAGCATCACCATACTTTTGTCTGCCATTTTCAAGCTTTAATTTTTAATCCATTTTGATAACAGCTACTCCATTAAAAACTAATAAAAAATATGTAGCATCGCTTTAATTTGTGGTTTGGGGGACTTCATTGGTCAATATATTCTACAAAAAATATAAATTCAAAATACTCCCCTCCCCCCTCTTGTGAATCTACTGAAGTACACCAGAGTTTAGATTACATACTACCATGGGGGACCCATTTTTATAGGCTTGCAGAATTAACTTCAAAATTGTCTCTTTCAACATTTTATAACCATCCAAACAAACTTAAATAGAATATCATAAATATAGAAAAAAAATATCCACATTGTATATCAAATCAGTGTAATCATACAAGAAAGGACATTGAAAGCAAGCAAGGTAAACGAACTGTATGCACATGACAACAGTCAATTGTGACAAAAAGTCTTGAATTATTGCAAGCATATATACTGAAACTGTACTTGCAAAAGATTGTACTGATAAAGAAACTATTTTAAGCTGTGATAGCAATGCCAAGGAGTTAACAGTCTAGGAAGCATGGGGGTGGGCATTTAATCATAACCTGGCATTTTTGTGCAAAAATACTCAAGGGTGACACGGGAAGGGGGTGGGGGCCACCCCCTGGGTTATTCATTTGCGATTCTGACAGGTAAATTAATGGAGGACCAACCCCCTCCCTTGTTTTTTTGCTTATTGACTTGTTGTCCATTGATATATGAAGGATTCTGTCAGGTCTTTTTTACTTGTCGGGCACACCTGCCCCCATCCTAGCGACACCCCGGAAACACTTGCAGCAAACCAAGACAGACTGGAAAACTTAAAAGGAAGGACAGAATAAAGCCTGAATTCCTCTATGAAACAGAGAGCAGATAAAATCCCCAGATATCAGAACATAGGATGAGGAAAACATGAAAAAGCTGTAAAAATGTGTTCAACAGCAGAAAGGTTCAACCTTATTTTAACTGCCCTATTTCAGACAGGGTTTTTATTATTGGGGGGGGGGAGGGGGAAGGAAGGAGGGGGATCAATTTGACTCCCTTCCCATTAGATCTTGGCCTTTGATTTGTATTTCCAACCAAATGTTGTTGCAAAGATTTTTCATGCATTATTACTGTGAAATGAATTAGTAATAGTTTTGATGACTGAAGGTAACTAGAATCTTATCTACAAGTATAAATTGAAAACCCCCAATTTGCATTGCTTTGCACAACAAATCACAATTTTTAGCAAATTTACAGGCCAACATGCATGTACAAAATGTTACGTAATTTCAGAACCATGAGCCCCAGAATAACAAAGTTGGTTTGAAAAATATGTGGGAAAACTATAACAAAAAGTCATGGAACCATGCAGCAAGGCCATTGCAGACTAACACACAAAACATGGGGGGGGGGGGGGGAAGGGTCTATGAAATGAAACTTTGAATTTTAGTAGAAACTAAGATCAATAACAGTGCAAAAGGGTGAGATGGCAAACATATCTACTACTTTAATACATTTTCATGTGGAAATTGTGCATGTGACGAGTAACATTTGACTTGGGGGTACGTCAGTACGAGCAAACGACAACAACCAGAAACTATGAGGTCACAAAGTGAAATTTAAATCTTTCAAAACACTAAAAGAGGATTTGATTTACAAGGATTATATCTGTGTTCCCAAAAATTTGTACTCATTTCTTATTGTTTTGAAGGATTACATCTATGTTCACACAAATCGTACTTATTTCTTTGTTTTCTTATCACTCCTCCCGCACAAAACACTACCCAGAAGGACTACTAGTAGAAGATGCTTAACTCTTAAAGATTAGTGACATGAATGGGAACACTTGAAAATGCCTCAAGAACCAAATGAGTTGAAATATATACCAACTCTACACTAGCAGGAGTGGATCTCCCACCTGGGAGGATTTGTCTGTAATTTGTTTACTCAAGGAGAATCAAGCATAAACATAGGAGTATCTTAATTTTATCCGGGGATGATAAAAATAAGCCCCATAGAGAGCCACACAGCAGGTTTCCCTGCTACGAGTGATATTGACATTGTTTATTTAAGAATGAGTCAAGGTTTGACTACAAGATTTTCACAGGAGAATCCTTGCATAGTTTACTTGATTCTAGAGTAGTTTCAGCCCAAGTTGAGGACTACCCCCAATCATGTCATTACCTTTAACATGCCGGAGGATTTTAATCTCTATGGACTTTATGTATATTACTTGTCACAGATCTATGACTTCGGCACATTAAGAGTTAATATCAAGCTCAAGACTCGTGTGAATGTAAAAAAGGAAGACTCATGCATGATAACCAGTATATGATTATTGCACAGTATTCATCAGAATCAGAAAAAAGGAGCTGGGTCGCAGCATTTCACACACAAAAAAATTCCCTGATTTTTCCCTGATGGAAGTTAAAATTATAGGATCTATAATTTTGACCTATTTTTTGCTTCACCTATTCCTTTCTCGCTTTGTTTTCATGGTATGGACACAAAGCAAGAAAGTCGAACCACTGGATAACAAAATTCCCTGCTTGTTTCCCAATTTCAGGAATTTTTCTCAAAGTCCCTGAGTTTTCCCTGGCTGCAAAACGGGAAAGTCATTTTTCTGGGTATTTCCAGAATTTTGGATTGGTAGGGGTGGGAACCCTGAAAAATGAAGGGACACACAATTCAATTTACTATAAAAGTCAGTTAAGTCAAGTTGATTTTTATGACAACACACAAAGCACATGAGCTGGAAAAGAATGCTAAGACACACAACAAAGCTAGCATAGTTTTATAAATAGAATTGTTACATCTACCATGCATTATATTTTTAAACCCAAATAGGGCTTTTGAAAATACCAACAAACACTGTACATTGCGCAAAATGATTTCCCTGCAACAATTTTGTATATTTTACATTGACATTCACAATTAAACATTTCAACAATGCACACACACTGGTAAGAGTACTTTTTGTTGTTTTGTTTGGTGCATGTGTGCACGGCATGGGCATGTTTCACAAGCTCAATGATTTCGCATATTTGTGCAATCACAAACGGGGGTGGATGGTGGTGAGGAAGCCGATTCTCAGAATGCCACAAGCGAAAACGACGAACTTTTTGTGCATTCGTGAGACGGTATTCGACTGGTCCTCTTACTTCTGATATGGTAGACATGAATACGGAGCCGGGACTCTCGTGTAGCGCCCCCAGGTGGTCTTGCGGATACGACTGACTACTTGCCTGATGTTGCATGACCTCGTGGGGCGAGAGCTGGGCCACCGCGGCCACGGCCGTTGCCGTGGGGGGGAGTGGGGAGGCGGCCTGACTGCTGGACCCTCCTGCGTCCATCATCATCCCCTCGGCTGACACCTGCTTCTGGTTTTGTTGGAGCATCTGACCCAGCATGGGGTGGTGTTGCATCATCAGCTGCTGGGCTATCATCAACTGGTGTTGAACCTGATGTAAACAAACAAATAAACAAACATATAAAGGTGTATCAGCATGGTTAACTGACCGGCCACCGATCTTCAAATGTAAACCCGGTTATGAATCTGTCATTACGGATATTCGAAAGCGTGTGTTAAAAATTTATGACTTCATCACACTAAATTTTCCAAGAGAACTTAAGATTATGGAAGATCATTAGGGCATATTGGGAGAGAAAGTCTGATCTCTATGTCCAGTAACTGGAATGTGAGGAGTGCAGTAGGTCAGTCTGGGGGCAAGGTTTAATAGTATGTTTTATCAGTTTAGAGAAGAAAGAACATACATCTTTTCAAGTATTTTTTCCCCTTGTGAACACTACATAAGGCAGTCTGACAAGCACATGCTCACAGGATTGCAACTCTTTGTTTGTCAGTGGGAATTGTCAGAACATCAACAGTGAATACAATTAATATGACAAGTAATCTGTTGTTTTCGGATATTTGAAACCATCCGAATATTAAAGTACAGTCTCTGGATAGCAAAATAACCAACTGAGACAAGACTTGAAAAATACAAATAAATTATTTCTTCACACCTGTGGTATATTGTGGTTTAATGACTTGGGCAGTGATGGGAAGAGGAGGAAGGGCACCACACAGAAATGTTGGAAATTAACTTTGAAGAGTAATGCATTTAAACCAGTGTAATATTCCAGGCATGTAAGCAGACCAAGTAATTGGCAATGGGGTGGAGGTTTAGGGGGACTGACAGGGGCTGAAGCAAGCTATGGTATTTAAAGATGCTATATAACACTGTGGAAGACCCATTAAGAAAGTTGTTGAACTTTGCTATCTGACATATCTAACAGTGTTTGAATGGACAAACAAACACCCTAGAACACAAGAGTTCAGACAGTTATGTCTCAATGCACACCCAAATATAATCATCCTGCTATACTAAACTGAACCTCACGATGAATGAAGGCAAACCAATTTAATTGGCCTCACTTTTAAAATAATTGAAGTGATTTGTGGCACAGAATTTTCCACTGGACTGACAAATATTTGTTCCAGACATTATCTCAGAAGACACAGAATTAGGATTAGGGTTGTTATTGGGTTTCTGTATGCAATTATTGCAAGAGTATATGCCACAGAACCGCCCTCTAGACCACCCACAGGATGACTCCCACACACCAATTCAGACTCTGTTTGCACTGCAGGGGGTAGGGGAGGGAAGCTAGGGTACCCCCACCCCCTTGATGTTGTTGTCAAAAGGCACACTTCTTGTGAATCCTGCTGTAGCTGCACAATGGTGTCTTGTCGTTTGAGATCAGACTTTATTAATATATTAGTTAATTAATTTATTTGTTTATGGTATACCCAGCTCATGCTTTGCAGCCAGAATGCTACACTGCTCATACACACAATTTTGGACATTTTTCCTTCAGCAAGGCAGAAGATATACAATGCCATAAAAAGGAGTCCATGCCTGGCAGTGTTGAAGTATCATATTCTCATAGGTTAGTACACCAGATTTTCATCCTTCTCTTTTTGATGAAATATATGGTTTCTTCAACTTGCCACAGTGTTTCTGTCTCAACATGAGAGCTTCACATTCATGCCGTATCAAGCAGGGCTGCCACTCAAAATTTTAATTTTCCCCTATGGACACTACTTTTCCCCTATGCCCCAACAGGCCAATTTTTCCCTGTGGAGCTATGTTTTCCCCTACAAAAATCCACCTTTTCCCCTAAGGAGGTACGTTTTCCCATACAAAATAACCTTAGTAAATGCAAGAGATTTATTTTAATTGAGAAAGTTGACATTGTAATCACCTCGATACTGCGGCATGCTCGCGTAACGTTTTTCGTAATTATACGATATGGTGACCAACTTGGACAATGGATTACCCAAATAATGTCTACAGACGAATATGTATGGGATTTCGTAGAAAATCTTTGAGGATTTAAGAATATTTTTTTGAAAATTGTCAAAATTCCCTACAAATCATCAAAAATCCCTACTTTCCCCTACGGAAGGTGATTTCCCCGTAGGGATTCCCTACTCCCTATGGTTGGCTAAAATTCCCTACGGTAGGGATTTTCCCCTACGAGTGGCAGCCTTGCTATCAAGGGACAGAATAATGAGCATAAAGAGCCTTACCCAAGGTCACAACCACCATGACTTGGGCTTGAACCAAGGACCTCTAAATTGATAAACCAGGGTCTTATCCACTGAGCTATGATGCACCTTAGGACAGCATCCAGTATTTTGTAATCAGACTTCATTTGGCACGGGGGATCACAAGTCCTTTTTTGTTTTTGTTTGTTTGTTTGTTTGTTTTGTTTTGTTTTTGTTTTTTTGTTTGTTTTTTGTTTTTTGTTGTTTTTTTTTGGGGGGGGGGTTTCACGAGTATCTACATCTATGAAATTCTGTAGTTCAGAACGACAAAAGTGGGTTATTGCATCAGCATTGTTGTGCTCTAGAAGCAAGCCCCCCCCCCCCCCCCCAGTTGTGGCACACATTACATTCTTGAAACAGGTCTATAAAGACGCACCTGTTATAAATCTGATGTTGCCTCAAGATGGCATCATGTTTTTGTAATCAGACTTTGTTAGGCAGGGAGTATCCAAATTCTTTTTGTGGGGTGGCCAAGCCAGAGCAAACCCCTCCCCCCCCCTCAATTTTGATAAATTTTTAAAAAATTTGATATATATACTTGTCAAGACAAGTGACAGTGGTAATTCTTGCTGTTGCTACAAGATGGTGTCTTGTATTTATAATCTAGACTTTGTCAGGCAGCAGGTATCAAACTTCTTTTCATGAGATGGGAAAGCTGAGGCAAGCCCTCACCCTCCTAAATTTGATACTTCAAACATGCAACTGTTGTAACTTCTGTAGCTGCCTTAGGTTAACATACAGAATTTTGTAATCAGACATAGTTTGGCGGAGAACGGGGGGGGGGGGTCATCAAGTCTTTTTGTGGGGGTGGGGATCCTACAGCAAGCCCACTCTAAATTTGATACTGAATCAAAGTTCACCTAATGTAACTCTTGCTGCTTTTTTAGGATATCATCTGGAATTTTGTAATCACACTTAGTTTGGCAGGGTGGGGTGGGGTAGTGGGGGTTATCAAGTCTTTTCATGGGGGAGGGAAGCTGGAGCAAGCCCCCCCCCCTAAATTTGTTACTGTTTCAAAGACGCACCTGTTGTAACTCCTGCTGCTGCCTTAGGAAAGCATCCAGAATTTTGTAATCGGACTTAGTTTGGCAGAGTGAGGTAGGGTGGGGTGGGGAGGGGGTCACTAAGTCTTTTTGTGGGGGTGGGGGAGCTAGAAGAACCCCCTCTAAATTTGCTACTGCATCAAAGACTCACCTGTTGTAATTCCTGCTGCTGCCTTAGGATGGCGTCTTGTAGCTTGTGATGCCTCATCATCAGTTGCTCCTGTAGCTTGAGCTGAATGACGGTGAGCTGCTCCTGGGACATGGACTCCTCTGCCGATGTAGCGCCGTGTTGCTGTGGGGGGGAGGGGATAGTCAAGGGGGGGGGGGGTAGAGGACAAAGGTTATCAGTGAGAGTCATATAGTCATAAATAGGGGGTCCAGGGACCAAGATCACGTATGTAAAGTGAAAGAGTTTGATTTGTTTAGCTTTGAACCAGGTCTCAGGACCAAAACAGAGGCCAGATAGGATATCGGTGAGAGTCATATGTCAGGACGTAGGGGTCCCAAGATCAAGACCACACATAAAAAGCAAATGAGTTAAATTGTTTGGCTTTAGCCAAGGTTGCGGACCAAGACAGAGAGACACAGAGCTAGTGACGGGGCCTGATTACAACGCTGTTGATGGACCTATTCTTGCAAGGTTTGAACAAAAAAAAGCTTTCATTTTTCATTTTGATACATTTCTGGTGGGGGAGGGGGGGGGATAAGGGGGGTACCTTAACACTTGCACAAAGCAGCAAATGAATGTCATTCCACATGCAGGATGAACAACAAGCAAAAACTCAAAGCAGCTATACATCTTGTTCTGTTTTAAAGATCAGGTTTCTAGAGATGGAGGCATCCGTAAACCATGTTGCACCGACCTAGCACAAAACTACGGTGAGGTCAATGATTCACCTCATTCATTATGTGTCAATGATAATCTGAACAGAAACTAATACAGGTCACCAAAACAGCACTGATACTTTACATTTGACTGTTTTAAAATCAGAGCACCACTAAGATCTAAAAGTTGACTTTATGTGATACCCTCATGTTTAATCCTCCCAACACCATAGCGCCAAAACCCCAAACACTTTACATGTGATATTTTAGGTGTGGTACTGAAAGGATTAAAGAAGGATAAAGCTAAGCAACCAAGTGCATTCACAAAATGCAGACCAGTGAGAAGAAGAGACTTGTGAACAGTTTGGTATAATTTGGCTTAACCACTCACAAGTTCGTGAATTTTCGACATTTCATTCAATCCTTGTTAAATGGATTATTGGAATTGGCCATTTGGCACTTTCTTGTGTCATAGGTGTGTAGAAATTCCCATTGCCGTTTTGCTAAACAAATTGTCACATTTAACTCATTTTGTCTTCAAAAAATCCACTTTCTTCTCGCTTGTTTTTCAGGTATGTCACTGCAAAAAGGATTCTGCATGCTTTTCTGAAAGATCAGGTGACCCCTCAACTGAAATTTTGGTCACAATGAACCTGTGTACAAAACAGAGGGAAAGTTTCCATACAGTAATACAAGAAGTGGGCCGAGCCTTAACCCAATTTACATCACCTCATGATAGGATTTGAATCAAAAGTTCAAAAAATCTCATAACATCTTGCGATGGTTTATAGCCCATTTGTTCATCTTTCATAGTTTCCTCCTCATTGCTGTTCCAAATTCTGCTGAATTGTATCTAAGATTTCTGATCATCATCCTTCTTTTCAAGGACCTTTACCCAAGAACCTGTTAGTAATGCAGGGTGCATGGTATAGTATAAGAAAAATACATTTCACAGATTGACACAAAAAATGAGATACGAGAAAAAAACCGTAAGTCATCGCTCACTCACTTCTAGAAAGTTATCATCATTGATGATGTGCATGACTGCCATCTTGTGTGGGATTTCGTGATATAAATATATGATGTAACACATTTAACATATTGTTAAAGTTTCTTTTTGATTATAAGATTCTTTTTTTTGCGGGGGGGGGGGGTAGGGCTGGACATACTCTCCAGGCGGTGGGGTGGCCAACTATTAGTGCAAATGAGGTCAACGACAAAACCGTAATGTTAAGCTGTGTGAGACGACACATACCCACACATACAAGACTTTCACCTTTACTTTCTCATAAACAGCTGTCTTCATCTTGCACGCAGTTTGTACACTTATACATTTTCAAAATTCCATGACTTTCCAGAGGAGAAAACTAAATTTCCATGACCTTTTTTACATTTTCACAGCTTGTAAAAATGCATCATCGCAACACTTGCAAGCTTCCAATCAGTAGGGTCATTTAGAAATATCTTGAATAAATGATTTCCCCTGACTTTCCAGACAAAATTAGTGAATTCTCTGCCTTTACCCTGACCTTCTGTTTCCGGAAAAAAGTATTTTGAAATTCCATGACTTTCCAGAAATTTCCCGGCCCGTATTAACCCAGAATTGCTGTTTTGTGCAAGGGGGAACTTAGATTACACGGTATGATAATGATAATAATAATATGGCTCTTCCATATAAAATCAACTATGTTACTGGTAGGAGCTATGTTTCAAATTTGTGTCAATATTTATGTTGAAATACCTGTTTTGTGCTCTTGCATGTTATGTGAAGTAAAGAATTTCATGTCTGAATTAATTTACTAG
>JZLH01S0433936.1:12429-26617 GCA_001188425.1 Eucidaris tribuloides
CTAAAAGTGTTCCGGCGCGCCTGGTTGTCTTCTAGCGGAATTGTCAGGTGGGAGCCGTCTTCGGGTGAGTTGTCTTCGAACCGTCATAACAATAAACAGTCGAGGTGGAATAAAAATTACGATTTGTTTTCTTTCTACATCAGTTTCGTGAGTTTTGCACTCGTTTTGAAACATTTGTAAAATCAAAATCGCTGTTAATCGCTATTTGTAATCTGCTTTTTTTGCTTAATCAAAAACTATTGTTAAATTTTCATGTTTTGCTTTGAAAAAAAATGTTTTTCCTGTACTCATCCTTAGTTATAATAATACTTTTTTACATAAATACCCTCTTGGAGCTAGTGTGTTTAAGCGTAAACCTTGAAGGAAATAAAATTGCAATATTTTGCATTGAAAACAATGAACGGTTACTAGCAGTTAATAGCATAACAATGAAAATGTTGTAATGACCGACCTTTGGGATGTTCCAAGGTTCATATATCTGGGTTCTCAAACTTTGACAGACATATTTCTCTGACTATTGTTTTTAGTTTATTCGAAACGAACAGTGTTTAGATTTTCACTGTAAGCCTAAAATAAACTTATTTTGCCATTATTAAAGGCAGTAGATCTCTTTTGCATGCCTAAAAAATTAACATTGTGTAAATACAATGGCATTTAGAAGAAAATGCAATCTGGGAACCTTCAGTAAAATATAGGAGCTAGAAACTCAGTTTTAGTGGAATTATAGTGACCGTTAGACTCTGATTTGAATTTTTTCTCGCAAGAAAAAAATTCCTACCATAGAACGTACACTAAACGGCTATTGGTTTTTTTTCGCATTTTTCCAATTCTAGGCAATTACTCTCCCCCAGATTTCACAGACATGCCCTTCATCAATAGCCTAAGGGCATGTGTTATCTTTTCCTGGTCTGCGGGGATGTTTGCAAATGAGATCCACTTCCTTTAAAGCTAGCTTAGCTGGCAGTAAATTACCACATGTTATGACACGTGTTTGTTAATTGCATTGTATACATTACGTTTTATCCTTGGTGATCAAAGTTTAATTACATTCGAAATTGGAACCGGTGGAAACTAGGCAATGCAATGTCGGCATGGTTGAAAAAAAACCACTATTGCTGATATTGATACAAAATATTTTCATAATTTTAAGCCTCACAAACCGAATTTTGCTCGAAGTATACAGAAACGTTCTGGTAACACTGTATTGACAGTCTCATGTATCATTTCGTATCAAATCTGATGTGTGTTTGAATGTATGTGTGTACGTATGTATGTGTGTATGTATATGTGTGTGCGTGTGAGTGTGTGTGTATGTGTGTATGTGTATATGTATGTGTGCATATGCATGTGTGTGTGTATGTGTGTGTGTATGTCTGCATTGTTTGCGTGCGCACACTGCATTTTAAAATTGCGCAAATATGTCTTACGTGTTTTGATATTGATATTTTACCTATATCCTTGCTCTATTTTGCCTGATATTGATTTGTTAATTCAAAAGTCTTTGAATATTTGTAAATCAACGTACAAAAAATATCTCCTCAACGCAGTTTAATGTTTCTTCTTTATTATTCATAATCTTTTTTTTTCTTTGTAACAGAGATATCCTTACTGTTTACTTTGTTTCTGTGTTTATATATTTGTCCACGTTTATTGTTTATGTTGTAATGTATGTCTATGCTATAGGTGTAAATTAATGTCATTATATATAGGTCAGCCGTTTATAAGGCTTTGATTCCTTTCTGGTTGTTTCCTTCCACTGCAATCATTTGTTTGTTGTTATTGTAAATGTAATTATGTCCTTTTTTTCTGATATTTGACATTTTGTATTGTATAATTTTGTTTTATTGCTTTGGTGAAATAAAGAAACTAAACTTAAGTAATGTTGTACATACTGTGTTATTTCTCTGATTGTTCACTACCAGATTGGATGTCAGAACCCTTGGTTTCGGTGATTAAATTTGCCTTCTGTGTATGTAGTCAGTTTGGTAATTAGATAAATTAGTACGTGGTATATACTGTACTGTATTTTCAAATATTATCGGGTTTATTAAAAATTTGTAATATAATGCCGAATAGATAGATAAATAATCACGCTGAACTAGTTATTGATTCTGGTCAACTTGGTTCAATCAATTTCACAAATAAATTAATAATCAGGAATATAATTGACTTACCACTTATGACACAAAGCATGAATAGGCTGATTATTCCCCGATGTAAAGATAAGATGTTCGTCATTGTTGCTGGAAATCTCCAAAACAATGTGACACTTTCTGATGGTATTGACTAAACAGTTGTATCATACAATTCGTGGTTTTATTTGATGTCTTATTTCTTGGTTCTGAACTTGATAATGGTGTATACCACGACTATTTATTGTAAGTAGAAGTTTTTACAAAACGTAGAGAGTCGCAATTACACTATCAGTGTGTTAGATCTCGACAAGAATTGTTTAGACAATGTTAGAAAATTATTTCCCTGGTTTCCAGTTCTGCAGATGTCAACAAATAATCAAGCAGTCTTGTTTACGCCTCGAAAAATGGACCGAAATTTTTGCCATTTTGAAAAGACTGGCATGAAACCGACCAAAAAAAATCAGTAGCGATAAAATGCACCTGTAATTCCACACACGCAGCCACTGTTGGAGTGTGGCATTTTGTCCGATATGACAAGTGAAATGCGTATTTTGCATAATGTAAAGTGTATATCATGTCACTTGCAAGCGTTTATTATAATTTCATTATCGTAATAATGATTGGTTGAGCGTAAAGCTCCATTTTATGGGTTTTTATTCTGTGATTTGTTGCTCGATGAAATGGGGTGGGGCATAACTGATGATCTTGTTTCTGATTGGTCATCATAAGCATAGTTTTGCCCACCAAAACATGTAGCGTGAAAAGTAATAAAACACATGTGAGATGGTCTAAAGACGCAAGTTACCGATGACCATAATGACCTACATAATTCCCCGTGCTCTAAGTGTCTTTGATAAGGTCTAAAAATGAAGCCCTGAGACATTTTTACCTCATGGTGACCATTTAATGCTTTCAAGAAAACTCTACAGTACCCAGTGCGACCTTCTCCAGACCTTGTCTATTTCCTCCGATTTATTTCCTTCGATAGACTACCCTCCCTACTCAAAAGTATTGCAACATACACTATAACGCATGCATTTTAAATGGAAAGGGGCCTTTCTATAATGATATCCAAATGAATCTTATTATTTAAAAAAAAGGAAAATTTATTTGAAAAGAAATCAATGAACATTCTTTCTCCTTTCTTCACCAAGGCGGAGAGATTATCAAATGCTGGCGCGCCCACGGCAGACGGGCGAAACACAAAATTTAACATTTGTTTGGCCTCCCTGTAGGGGTGGGGTGTTAATTCACACTAGTATCGTAATTCGGTTTCATATCCCGTGAAACGGTTATGATGGCTTGGAAAGACTTCCAACAAACACAAAATGCCAATGTGTTCTTCTGACGCGGTCTCAGAAAGAAGACACTACCCCGCGAAGACGAACACGTCTCCTATCTTCAGAAGAGAGTGGTTAAGGAGGATACGCCCCATATTTCAGAAAGAACCTCTTCAAGTTTTAATTTCTTATTCTTTCTCAATTTTAAAGGCGGTTTATTATTGCAAACATCCTAAAATATGCTGTGATTGGACATTCCAGTACATTGGATATAATAATGCGGAGAGAAGGTCATCATCTTTATATTGGTAGCCTTATCACCACTGTGTTATGAAGATAGGAGGCGCGTTCGTCTTCGCGGGGTGGTGTTTTCTTTCTGAGACTGCGTCAGAGGAACACATTGGCATTTTTTTTTGTTGGAAGCCTTTCCAAGCGATTAAAACCGTTTCACAGGAAATATGAAACCGAATTACGATACTAGTGCGAATTAACACCCCATCACCCCTATAGGGAGGCGAAAAATGTTAAATTTTCTGTTCCCGTCCCTCTGTCGTGGGCCCACTTGCATCTGATAATCTCTCCGCCTTGGAGAAGAAATGGAAAAAGAATATTAATTGATTTCTTTTCAAATAATTTTGCATTTGCCAAAAATTGACTTCATTACGATATCGTTATAGAAAGACCCCTTCAACTCACTTTGCATACGATATATTGTATGTTGCAATACTTTTGAGTAGGGAGGGTACTTATTTTATATCATTAAACAGTTAAGCGTAAGAGCGGAATACCAATCTTTTTAAATATAACGGTATTCCGCTCTTTTGGGGGTTAATGAATAATATATTAACCTTATTCCCATCATGCATCACGATGCCTTGCGTGTTATACATATGGCCTGCAATTTTCTTTTCTGCAATACCATTTAAAAAAAAAAATTACTACAGAAATTGTCAAGGCTCAATTTCTTAGAAAATTCGCCTGAATCAAAAGAAGTGTATGAAGCACGTTCCACGAAAATATTAAAGAAATTGAGCCTTGACAATTTGAGAAACTTATGCTGGAATACCTAATTAGGCTAAAACATTTTGAATGATTTGGATGAAACGGTCCTTTTTAGACGTAACATACAGGCGTTCTGTCGAATATCGCGAGTTCGGCATGGTATATTGGCGAGGAACGTATTATGAGATATTTTGGGGCTGTTTGATTATTCTGTGCCTCTACTGGACGACTGATGGTAATCTTCTACATGTGTTAGACAGTGGAGACAAGTACAGACAAATAACATGAAACGGCGGAAGACAGATGGACAATATCGTTGCCAATGTGCAAACCAACCGCACGCGAGCGTAACTTGGCACATCGACCCACGCGTTGAGATCGGTGATGGCGTGTAGGTCAACAGGTACGTGTGTGTGCGTGTGTATATAATCTATGTGTGTAACTAGATTTAGATCTATTGTCATCAACTTCAACTTTCAAGAGTTATCCAGGATGACGTGTTATCATGAGATAACCAGTTCATTCACCCGAGCTCAAGCGACCGCTGCTTCGTAAGTTTTGTTGATTTATTATTCTGAACGCATTACTCAGTCATCAATAAGACGACTTGGACACGTCTATACAGCGCCATCTCGAAGTTTACGCCATCTACGGCGTGTGCTCGAAAACAGCCGAATATCGATCTTATTCAGACGTTTTCACCCGTTTTCAGAAGAACGGTATTCCGCTCTTACGCCTAACTGTTAAATATAACATATTGATGATGCCTGATAAGTAAATAGTATTTGACCGTTGTAACGTTTCCATTCGACAAAAGTGAATATACGTAATATACCTGGATGCATAAACACAAGGAAAAGCTTGTACACCCCCTTTTCAAAACAGCATAACTTTTGAAGGAAACAAGATTTAGGCAAATAATTTCGCTGGAATGTTTGTTGACTATCTCATTTGTAACGATATGATTAAAGATATGCATGATTGAGCATGTATGAAAGGCCAAATTGTGACTTGTGAAGAAGTCCTTCGTAGAACCAAATAACAGGAACTAATCTTATTTTGGGTTTTATTCCTTAAGTATGGCCACGGAACCATGAAACTTTAAACCAGTGATGTTAGCACAAGACGAAGAGATATAAACACACACACAAAAAGTAAGTACCCCCTTTTTTCAAACCACCATAATTTTTTAGCGAAATGAGTTTTAGCAAAATAGTTTGGCAGGAACATTTTTACACTCATTGACTAACTTCTGTGTGAAAATACGATCAATCCGTCAAGCCATGCATGAGTGAGCATGCATTAAAGGCAAAAATGCCACTTTTCAAAAGTCACAGGAGTCATCTCTTATGCCGAAATAATGGTAATAATGGTATTCTTTGCTTTATATATAAAGTGTGATCACTGAACCATGACATGGTTACAACCTCTTTTGTTCGTACAACATGTTAAGATACTTTTTTGCTGAAAAATATTGGATTTCAATTTTTTCAATAAACGTAGTGGATTTAATTTACACTTTCAAAATTGAGGAAGGATAGATTTTTTTTAAATTGAGCTCACTGAAGCGTAAAATATGCAAAAAGTGTCAAAAGAGGTGTCAGAAGGTCAAACAATAGGTGATTAATATAAATAGCACTTAATCATTCAACAGAAACAGAATCTGTCAAAATCATGCATTAGAAATGCCTCAAAATGAACATTGTGAATTTTCAGAAGTGACATTTTTGTCTTTAATACGTGCTCACTCATGCATGACTTGACAGATCAATCACATTTTCACACATAAGTTAGTCAATTAGTGCAGAAACACCCTTGCCAAATAATTTTGCCCAAAAATATTTCTTTAAAAAGTTATGGTATTTTGAAAAAGGGGCTAGTTATTTTCTTGTTGTGTTTATTTGTATAAAGGGATGCTCCGCTCGTTAATCCGTGTACGTTTAATATTATTCACTTGCCCATTGCAGGCCGCGTGTAACAACAATCGTGGAGCTGTGATCCGAATTGCCGTTGAAGGTAGGGCCGTGTGCAGTTCGCCTTTCTGCGGTTGAATGCGTGCCGCATAGGGAAATGTACACAATTGGTGCACGCTCGTTTTCCGAAAGTATACGGGCATTCCCAAATATTACCCGAGCCGGGCCAGCTGGAAAGCATGAAGATCTGCGACTTTTCAGTCCCTTTAAAGAAAAATATCGGAGTAAAAGTTTGAAATAAGGAAATGTATTTGAGAATGACCAAATTTCGAAAGGATAAACAACTTTGAATTGAGGTCACTGCACCGTACAATACATGAAATTATGAGAGGAAGTGTCAAGGGTTAAATGATGGTTTACTTTGAAAGAACTGAAAACACCATCATAAGAATTTGTCATATCCCATCTCACAAATCCCCCTGACTGAGCCTTATACATTTTGAAAAGCAACAGTTTTGCTCAGTATCGTAGGCAGGATTTTGCCAAGGGGGTGTTCATCCGCGACCAAATGCTAGGTCTATTTTTTGCCGGTCACGCCAGTCGCCGAAAACTCGCTCCGTGATTCCGTGAAAAAAGGGGGTGTTTCCGGAGAAAGGGGGTGTTTGGGGGTGTTAAACCCCTCTTTGGCAAAGGGTGTGATTGAACACCCCAAACACCCACCTGTGTACGCGTATGGTTTTGCTCATTATATGCTCAGTCATGCATGGCCTGACTGATCAATCACATTTTCAAACAGACGTTAGTCAATGATTGCAGAAACACAACTGCCAAATTATTCTGGTCCAAATATGTTTTATTGGAAAATAATGGTATTTTGAAGGGGGTTACATATCATTGTGTTAACAGTGATACTGTAGTGTTACAGACATAGGACTCCTCGACATTTGAAGAGTTTATTTCGAAAAGGGGCTAGATCCACTTTTCACCATTCTGAGAAAAATAAAGTTTTCTAATTTACCCATATTCCAATGTTTCTGCGTAAAACCAACTTGACACCAAACTGTACCCCACAATTCTAATGTAAAACCACATTTAGAAAAAAAAAATCTTTGAGTTTTCAATTTGTATAGATGTTTGCTTTTATTTTTCATTTTTGGGAATCTACCCCATTTTGGAAATAAAATAAATGGATGTACGCCATTTTGAAAGTAAAACTTTTAGCTTGAATTTCACCTTATCATTTGTGTTATGTTATATAGCTGTTAAAATAATATGGATTTTGACAGAAAAATGAAATTTGATAAAAACTGGATGTACCCCCTTTTGGAAACAAACTCTAGTTTATTTCCAAAAGGGGGTAGATCCAATACCATTTTAAGAAAAAGAATTGATCAAATTAATCCGCATTGCAAGGTTTTCGAGTAAAACCAACTTAGTCAAGCAAAGAACCTGACAATGCAAATGTAAAACCACACTTACCAAAAATATCTGACTTGTTATTCATTTTATTTGAATTTTCTTTTTTTAATGTGTTGGATCTAGCCCCTTTTGGAAATAAACTGAAATGGATATACCCCCTTTTGGAAATAAAGTCATTTTTATTGCCCATTTTTTACCACTTTTGAGGGGGAATTTCAACTTTTCTTTTTTGTTATCTCATAGTGCTACTAAAATTGTACAGATTAACGTAAAAAAGTCACATTTGATAAAAAATGGATCTACCCCCTTTTGGAAATAAGCTCTTCATTTGTAGGCATTACTCTGGAGCAATTGGTATTTTCATAGTCCTAAAGCACTACGGAAGATATGTAAGGCATCGCTATTAAAGACAATATATAACACTGTGGAAGAGCCGTTCAAAAATTGTTGAACTTTGCTATCTGACATATCTGACAGTGTTTGAATGGACAAATAAACACCCTAAAACTGTCACTAGTACAATATGTGCAGATACAAATTGGCACATTAATTTGCTATTAGGCGATAGGAAATTCTGCAACACAGCAGTCTATGGGGGAAAGCTGGAATGGTCTCTCAATGATTTTTACTTTTTGAAAGCACTGAATGATCGTTTTAAACTGCAATTTTTTCAGGGCTTCATTTTTAGACCATGTCAGAGACACTGGTAGCATGGGGAATCATGCAACTCAGATTTTTTAAACTGAAAACATTGTTATACAATGCCTTTAAGGTACCAGTTCCACCAAACAGGCTTGTTTTATTTTCTAATACATTCATTGATTTAATCCGACATGACTGATGTTAACATCGTTTGAGCCGACAGGAAAATGATGAACATAAATTCAGTTGAACTGCTACAGAAAAGGGTTATGCACATACTGTATGTATCCAGTTTAATTCGCAAACTCAAGTCAAATATGTTGTGAATGAGAAAAGTTTGGAGGGTAAATTAATGACGTCCATTGTCTTCAATGTGTTATATGAATGCACAAAATACATTCGGCCAAAAAAGTTGTTGGACACTTGTAAAAGTTAAAATATACCATATAAATTTTTATTAAAAGGTACATTATTGTATATCAATATGACGAGACATTATTCCACTTCAAGTATGACATAAAGTTAACATGTGAGCAGTCAAGCATGGCTGATTACATGCATTAAACAATAGCAAGGTCAGTAAAAAAAATTACAAGAAGTGGAACAGTCTTTCAGTTGTGAAAGTTTGTGTGGCATAAGATGCATTGAAGGACAAAAATGAAAGTTAAATGTCACTTTTAAAAGAAAACAATTGTCCATCTTGAATACATCACTATTCCATTGGAATTTTTAATAAAAATTAGTCAATGAAAAAAAAGTCAAATTTCAGTATCTTGACTAATTAAAAACAGTTCAATATCTTGTTTGCCCTCCCTGGCTCTGAATGAGTGCAGCACATCGACGTCGCAGCTTCATCTTGAAAGTGCATGTCCAAATGATGCATCTCATGATGCATCTTTAAGCATTTCATTCAAATCATAAACACCTGTTGAAATTGTTGAATGTATGCCTACAAGATGGACCTTATCATTAGCATTTGAAGGCTCAATTTCTTGCAATTTTTTTACTGACCTTGCTATTGTTTAATGCATGTAATCAGCCATGCATGACTGCTCACATGTTAACTTCATGTCATACTGAAAGTGGAATAATGTCTGGTCATATTGATATACAATGGTACTGTTACAATCAATTCACAACCGAAAAGATGAAACAAAATGATACCAATATTTAATTTAACAAGTATTTATTATATGGGGTATTTCCCCTTGAAAAACAAATAAAGCCTTCACAATGTTTGATAACTTACTCTACACACATGTAAATTAACTTACAATGCTAAAGGATACTGTAGACGAATGAATCCGCGGCTCCAGTTGATGCCCAGGTAATAATCCGATCCAGTATTCCCAAATTATGGTCGCAATATTGATCCCACTGTTGTACAGCTGAATAGCCGATTTTCCAGACAATAATCAAGTCCAAACAGATGATCCAAGATGATTCCAATTAGTAGAAGTCCCAATGGTATAAATATGAATCCCAATGGCAAAGTGTAGCAAGTAATGCAGACAAAATAGGTGTTGAGCATAAGTTCACAATATATTCTCCATTGCAGCAAAGATGATGTAGTAATTCCAGAATTAATCCACAGAGTGTACAGGTGTAGAGGCAATCTCAGGTAATAAACAGGTAACTGTCCACACAGAGAAATTCTCATTTAAATCCACAGGTGTGTGTCGAGCCAAGGTCACAATAAACTCTAAATTGCAGGTTACTATTAACACATGTGACTTGAACTAAGATGACAGAAACTCTGAATTCATCTCCAAAAACATCCTGTATTTATACTACAAATCTGTAAATCTAGAACGATCTATCCCTGTTTGTAAATATGACAAAATAATCAACACAATGGCCTGATCTAGTAGAATCTACTGAATCTACTACTCTCTAGAATATTCCATTCATAAATAACCTGTTTACAACACTGAACTCACACTAGTATGTTCAGAGGAAATGCCTCCTTTATCATGCTAATTAGCTGACACCTGGGGAGTTAGCTCTGGAGAGTTACATTCTTTCTATGTAAATTACACCAGGCCGAGAACATTCCACAACTGTCTAGGCAATAAAAATATTTCAATGTTGATTTCGCCAGCACATAAACTGCATCTAATTTAATGGCTACATGTAGCATGTATAATAGTATATAATACATTATCACAAATTTATAACAGTACCTTTTTAATAAAAATGTATCTGGTAGTGGTATATTTTAACTTTTGTAAGTGTCCAATCTCACCATACTTCCACCAAATTTCTTGCCACAGAATAGTCATGTACATTGAGATGCCGCCACACGGAGATCACGTGACTTTCATTTCAGAAAGTAGTCTATTGTCACTGTAGATATCAGAAAACAGCACCAGACGTGGTGAATATTTTGTGTTGTGACAAACAATGATGTTAACAGGGGCGGAAATCCATGGGGACGGGGGAACATGCCCCTACCCCACAATTTTGAAGGTGTGGGAGACAATATGAAATGTCCCTACCCCCACGAATTAACAGTGTGCATAAGTGTGAGTGATTGTGGTTTGGCTAATAATTTGGTAGGTGTTTCTTTTTTTTTTGGGGGGGGGGGCGCGACGGGTAAAAATTAGCTATTTGTCTTGGACCCCTACCCCCTCGCCCCCCCGCCTTGTCGGAAGTTGTTTTGTTAGTAATTTAATTAGTAAGAAAAAAGCATGTGATCCCCCCCCCTACATTTAAATATGGATTTGCGGCCCTGGCTGTTGAAGGTATAGGAAAGCATATAGCGGCAGGTACATTACGCATGCCAAGTGCCTGGGTTCCCCTCCCCATATATTTTACATTTGAAGTAATTTTTTGTAAAGTGATAGAGTTTGAGAGTGATCAATTGTAATGGCATTGATAGATTATATGGATGTATGTATGTAAGAAAAGAAACATATTTGCAAAGAATTTCATTGCTTCTATTGACCGAAACTATACCTTGGCTTTGAGTAATATTTCGGGTGATATAAATCGTACCTATGTTACCACTTACAGAAGTGAGAAATAGTCGTTGAAAGAATGTGCTCTTTCTTAGTGGCTGGAAGTGTTCCGTTTTTAACCTTGCAATAGACACATTTATTGGAAAATACGCCGTTTGTCTGATGTATATATCATCTTTATTCGCCAAATACAAATGTAACATATACAGTATATGGCACTTCTATAAAAAGTAGTACATGTAATACAAATTACAGACACAAATACACAATTCGTCGCATTTCCTGTAGAAGGACCGTAGCACACACTCCCGGCACGGCAGAGGGGTCCTAACCAAAATTGTTCTGCATCCCGAAAAGCACCGCTCCATTCAAGTCAGACCCCTCGCGAAGAAGAAAAAAATCCAACAACCCTCAAATTCAAAGGCAAAAAAGTGTCAAGGTCCCTCCGCCGGGAACACATCTATTTCTTTACTAGAAACTGGGACATCACAGTCCTTACTATTACAACTTTCACAAAGAAAATATTGCACCCCATTTAAATTATCGCAAAGTGTAGAAAATGGGTTCCTTTTGGCAGTTGTTACAACCATTCTCATGAATCCAGTACCAGTCTTTACGATTGTGTTATTAAACTTTTGAAATGTATAACTGAAAGCATTCTCAAGTGGTTGACAATCAGACAACAAAGCTACCAAAACACTATTAATTCTCCCAATTTTCTCAGAGTTTTCCTCCAACAGGTGCATATGTTCAATACAGCTTTACTTCTTAATTGCCACAAAGATGCCTCATAGAAACTAGAACAATATTGTTTGAATACCAAAGACTGTACTGATGATGAAATCTGACCAAAATCTGATCTAAAAATATTGAAACTTTTCCAAAACTGAGCAGTAGCTGCTGAAACCAGACTATTTTTGTCCAAAGTAAAAATATGGTGACCTCAGTGAACCCCACTGTTGATATTTGACACATTAGTATCATTGATGACAGAACATTCCCTGGAACTGCTATTGGACTGGATGAAAAAAAAAAGAAATTGACTTTTAGATCAAAATCTGTGTCAAAACTCTCACACATTTGTATGTTTGTAAAACTTTCTTAGTTGGTGACATAAGAGTAATATCCTCAGCATATGCTAAGCATCGCGCAAAGTAGTTACCAATTCTACAACCAATCCGTTCTTGTTCAAGTTTTACAAGCAGTTCATTCACAAAGACTGAAAACAAAATAGGATATAATACACCTCCTTGTTTGACTACATTACACACAGAAAACTTTGTAGACTTCAGACTTCCCTGCTTAACCTGTAAGGCTTGATTTGTGTACATATGAATTAAAAATGTAAGAATGAGAGTAGACATTTGTCTTTTCATTAACAAGCTGAATAGTTTACTGTAATTAACCCTGTCAAAAGCCTTTGATGCGTCAAACATAGCAACATATATATTTCTTTTACAAAAGTTATAATACGAAATAGTTTCCATCATTGCAAGTGTAGAATGAGTGATAGATGGATGTTTCTTGAAACCGAATTGTAAGTCTGAATAAGTTAATGCCAAATTTGCCTTCTGCATAATCACATAGTGAAATATTGTACCCACAATACTTCCCAAGGTAATAGCCCTATAATTATCAGAAAACCCTAAATGTTTTCTCTTGTCTTTAGGAATTGGAATCACTGTACCACATGACAATGTATTCGCACAAACACCGTGCACAAGCATACAGTTCATTAAACATGTGAGCCACACATTTAGTGTTGTGGTGCCATGTATAAAATGTGACCTCCCAGCTCAAAACCCACAAAAAGTAGGCCAAAATTAATTTTAACTTTTCTTCATAGTTTTAAAGAGTAAGCTCTTAGCTTAAAATGATACATAGCTTGTTAATATTGGACCATCCTAACCTATTCAAAGTGATTGAAACACGAGAGAGTTAGGAGTAGTGCAGTTTCACAGAAAAGGGAGAAAAGTGGATTTAAAGATTAGGTTCATTTAGGTGCGCCATGCGAAAGCACATGTCTGAAAAAATGTGGTCCAGAAAAACTGCAAATATCTTGGTTTCAGATTTGTTTTAAGCCACCAAATTTTGACAGTAAAAAGAGAAAAGATAATTCTTTCAAATTACACAAGTTTGGAAAATTTGAGTTGGTCAACCCAAATGACACATTTTGATCTATTACAGTGAATCATAATCTGCGACTTTTTGTTAGTTAGGAGCTGGGCGGTCACAAATGATCTGAAAATAGACCTTCTTCGCCATCTGATTTACCATGCTTCAAACCTGTTACAGCTTCTTTTGCGTCATCAACTTGTACCACAAAGTCAATGTCTATATATCTGATGATCTAATTCAGAATCAATTCCCATTCTTATGGTTTGCATTTCCTGCACATTATAGGTACACTGTTATACAGTTCCTCATATTTATCCTGAAAAAAATATCGGTATCATCTGAAAAACCGTCCACACAAGTTGTACACAAAGCGGGGGGGGGGGATGACATGTCCAATCAACACGAGGTTTCAGGAAGTATATTTTTCCTATCAGCAGTATTCTTCTTATTATTGTTTTATATTATTCAGATGAAAATTATCATCGTTACTAGTTGTCACCGTCATCACAATGATGATAATGATCATCATCATCACCATCATCATCATCATCATCATCATCAGTATTTCCATCATTACGTAACCATCTTCCTCCTCCAACTCCTCCTCATCATCATCACCACCATCATCATTATCAGTATTTTCATCATCGCGTAGCCATTCTCCTCCTCCTCCTCCTCCTCCTCCTCCTCCTCCTCCTCCTCCTCCTCCTCCTCCTCCT
>JZLH01S0433936.1:29213-40037 GCA_001188425.1 Eucidaris tribuloides
TGAAGATATATTTCCTACATGCCTCTCTCCCCAAACAATGAAACTAGACATCCCAATAAGGGTGAAATAACGAAATCATAAACCATAATAGAATGGAAAGAAAATAGTGCCGTCCATATACTGTGCTCAAAATTACTTCAATAAATAATTGATTACTTATTTAATGGTCTTTTTCTTTATTTCCTAGACTATGTCCGTCTTCTCTATATAGTGTTAATGTACTCTCACTTTTTTTTTTCATTTTTGCAATAGATATTATTCTTTTACCTTCAATCTAATTAAAACATTTAGAGCCTTATTCATTCACTCATATCTTTAAAAATGTTTTATTTTCTTTTTAAAGTAGTTAAAAATTTAAGTTAAAACCACTTTTCAAAAACATCATACAACAATATGTTATTTAATTGCTGTCACCGATCAACGTACGATTAGGTTTCCTTTCCAGCAGTTACACAATATTTTTTGCTTCCGCATGAATTATCTTCCAATTGTTAATTTAATTAGATTTTATCCTCATTTGATTGTTTACATATTCAATCAATTATTTGTGTATTCAGTAATGTTGTCTCCCCGTGTGCAATACTCATTAATTGTCGCATTAATTTATTTTGGATCAGTTATTGAATTTTCCTCATTCTCTGGTCTAATTACCTTTTATTTTGTAATCGTGGATTAATGAAATTAAATTACACATCCACTAATCTATAAACAGACGGCATTTACTGGACATTGGTTATGTATTGAAATAAACTAATAAATAATAGGTGTAGTATAATTTGTATATCATTGGTGCTTACATGTAAATGTTGATGTCTGGAGTGAGTGATTATTTTTTTTGTGGTTTTACTGTGTATAATTTTAAGTTGTGTGTTTGTTTTAGTTATGTATTTGGTTGTGCAACGTGTTTGACAATATTTCGTGACTGGTATTGTTGGTGAGTGTGTGCTGTGTGATGGTTGTGTGTCTGGTTGGGTTGTTGTGTGTGTTGTTGTGTGTTGTTGTGTGTGTGTGTGTGTGTTGTGTGATGTGTGTGTGTGTTGTGTGTTGTTGTTTGGTGTGTGTGTGTTGTGTGTGGTACTGTGGTGTTGGTATGTTGGGTTGCGTTCGCGGTTGTGCGCGTTCGTTGTTGTATCCTTTGTGTGTGTTTTCTTGTACAAGCTTTATGGTTGGTGAGTTGGCCATGTGTGGTTCATGTGTTTGTATCCTGTTGTTCTAATTGTGTCTAGTTTCGTTGTTGTAATTTTGGTGGTGTGTGTGTTGATGTTGGGAATGCTTTGTTGTGTTTGGGGATGGATTGTCTCTGTATTATTGCCTCCATGCCTGTTCTTACCTGTCTTTACATTTATATTGTCGCAATACATTTCTCCCTAGTTTTTATCTATTTATTACCATTTCACCTCATCAATTAAAGTTGCTAACATTGTAGAATCTTTCATACGTCTGAGGGATAGAAATTAATTTTAAATGTAATTTGCTCTTTCGCCTTTTATTTAAAATGATACTATTTTCAAGTTTACTTATACCTGATTCTAAATTGCAATATTTTTAGCATGTTACTTCATCTTAAAAGATGCAGTGTCTACCGAATACTATTAATTATATGATATTTTTAATTTCTATTATCGATTTTAAAATTCATTCGCTAATTCACATTACGCTGTTCATATGCTCGATTTTTAATAAAACCCTTATGAATAAAGACAAAAGGAGAGAATAATCACTGTCATTCAGTGTGTAATCTCAATGTTCTGATGACCACTATTAATATTCTGAAAGTGAAAATACCTACTACCTTTTCCATGTATAATCCTGTTTTCAGACGTGCACCTTATTTTATTTATGACCTTTATACTATTACAGATGATTTGAATTACTTTTGGAATATTCGTCTAAAGAATCATTTCCAAAATTGTGTGTATAAGCAAGCCAAATATGGTTAATATAATCGGGAAAATGAATCGAAATTCACACGTGGATTTACTGGAATCGATATCAATGATTGCGCAGGAAGAGGATTTTTTTTTGAATTTTCTGTTAAAGTATATGCTATAAATTGGGAGCTACAATTTAAACATTGTTCACAAATTTTATATCTGAACTCCATATATTTTCCATTTATGGACAAATATAACACCTCTTAATATATTAAAAGTTTGGAAA
The DNA here is from genome assembly GCA_001188425.1 of Eucidaris tribuloides. Lineage (NCBI taxonomy): Eukaryota > Metazoa > Echinodermata > Echinoidea > Cidaroida > Cidaridae > Eucidaris > Eucidaris tribuloides. The sequence goes on from JZLH01S0433936.1 coordinate 31,374, forward strand.
GTTAACATTCGCCAATTTGCAATTAGCATGAATAAACAATTTTAAATACTCCGGGCATGTTAATATGCGCTAGGTTACGATACATAAGTCTATTGGGAGAAAATTGGTCAGACGTGTATATCCGAATCAAACTTACCGATTGTGCACTCTTTTAAAGCCACTAAAAAATCATTTTGAAATACCAACTTTTCCGGGCCGTCATTTTATTAGACCTATATCAAAGACAAGATTACATTTGGGAATCATGTCACTCAGATTTTTTAACACTGTGGTAAATGTTAGCCTCAATACCTCCTATTAGACAATTATTGAAAAGAAGTAAAGCAACTTATTACTGCCTTGACGATTTTCTATCCTTCGGAATGATTCAAAGAAAAACGTGGAAAACGTTACAGTCTGTTTTATCAGCTACTTCAAAGCCAGACAAATTTGATTAAATCTCATCGAAGTTCCAGATATTACACCTATACTTTGTAATTGACATGTTCACTCACAATTAACTGCGGGATAGCCTACTTACCAATAATTCGCAATTCTAGTTCAATCAGTTGTGTTTATACACGATAAAATTAAATAGCACATCTTATTAATTTTTTTTTATTTTTTATACCTTCTTATTGCTTTTTTTATTCTTGGCCCCGAATTTGGCGTCTTTTCACCTGAGATTATGTCTTCCGCGCCAGTGGGGCCTGCGGCGCAAATCGATACGTTGTCACACCTTGCGTTAATTTCGCGGTGATTTCTTAAGGTTAATTGCCTGCCTCGCCTTAGCTTGCTACCGCGATGTATCCCATTTGACAGCTACACTCTAATGATGATAGTGTCCTAATGCATAAAGCTCTATATGACCTACAAATATATTCGCCCAACAGCCGTAAACACGTCTCAAGATGTGACAACATGTTGTTGTTTTTTTCATTTATTTGGTCATTTTTGGGTTCTATATACTCGGCTTCTACATTCAGCCCATTCGAATAATCTGTATTTCAAATATTCACTTTCTATATAAAAAAGTTTAAGTTTGTTGAACGTAAGAACTATATATCATGAAAACTTTCACGCACGATTAAGAACATAGATGGTTTCTAGGAACTAACTATCCTCCCTGTACATACCTTCCCCGAGACTACTGACCCACTTCGAACAATTTCCCCCTCTGACTATATTCCTAACCCCTGATCAAGCCATCGGGATCTCTGAATCGATTTGCCTACCCGTCAGCTCAAATACCCCTACTACGGTCTGTTGAACGAGACTATACGCGCATACCCCCATGACCCAACAGCACGCTTGAGGGCGCAGCCCGAGTGTTTCATTTTTTTTTGTATTTCCTTTGCATCTGTCATCGAATTTCTTATTTTAACCTTTGTTCTCAGTCCAAGAATTTTCAACAAAATCGTTTTGCAGCCAATCAGAATTCAGACTTTCACGATTCAATTCGCAATAGATCTCACAGCGTAGAGACATATCTTTCCGCAATATTTGCACGCAGATGTCTATGACCTCGCAACGATGAGCGTCGTCCATGGTTTAACAGTAGTGAAATAAGATTTTCTATGAAACTGTGTTATTAACAGTTGATCTAAACTACTTTCCGACTCTTCAGAATTCGTTACAGTTTTCAATTACGAGTTTCTGCAATTGATCTGAATATAGCTATTAAGTCAAATCGCTTCTTAGTGTTACTGGATTAGCTTGCATTTCAAAACAATTAGCCTCCTACGGTATCTTTCACTATCTGCGTACGTTTGAACCGTCCGTAACAGGTTGGATTGGGCAAACAATCCTGACTTATGCTAGATAAATCTATTTCAATGATCGGTCCATAATGATGTTCCAAAGCATCTGTCCGCATATCATAAAGTTTTGGTTTCGTTTTCATGACCAAATATGATAAAGGCCTTAGGTGAACGGCCAATCTTCGGTCGCGCCAGGATGTAAGCATTTATAATTTTATCTCGTTTTTAGGCGTCAAGAGATAACACTACTGCTCAGTAGCTTAAATGCTGAGGACAACCACACCCGACAATGCCTTGTTCAAAATGCTCAACCGCCCTAGGACAACTACCCGAAACTGACTCCCTAGGACAACTACCCCAGGACAATTCATCTCCCCGTGACACTACCCTTCGGACAACTACTTCCTTAGGACAACATAACCGTGCCCAGGATCAATTCCCCTCTAGGACAACTACCCCAGCTACATTTCCCCCCTAGATCATCTACCTCCCCGACAAAGTATACCTTTCTCCGACGAACTACCCCCAGATTCAATTCCCCCAGGACAACTACCCCTTCCGGACAACTACCCAACCAGAAAATTTTCTCCTACGACAACACTATTCTTCCCGTATCAATTTCCCTCCCAGACAGGACAACTACCCTCTCCCCGTTTGTATATGTGTAAGTTTGTGCGTGCATGTGAGAGAATCTGTTGTGCTGTACCACCAACGAATTCGCGAGGGGCTTCTGAGAAACGGGCCTAGTATGTGTGTGTGTGTGGGGGGGGGGGGTGTCCGTCCGTGTGTGATCGAAATGTTTGATTCTTCTCTTTTATTACTAGGCCGATTTTGATTCTGATTGCTTTGACTGATGAAAATAGGTGAGGTAGGCCCGATTCTATGGGGGAGGTAGGCCCTAGTCGCTTCGGTCCCTTGCACATATCCTACAAGCCTCTCGTAGCCATTCATTATGCAAATTTATGCAAATCTAAAATGAACGAAAATGAATCTTCTATATTTCGCAGCGGTATTTTGTTTCTGTTTGGTTGATCTCATATATAGCTTGGTTTGGGGTTCCAACTTCTACACAAAAGCCTGAAATTCATAAATTATAGTTTATATAAATTTATGCATAATGTTATACATACATATACATACATACAATTGATTGTTATATAGCGCATTTCCAATTTTACAAATGATCAATGCGCTTTGCAACTTATATGATTAAATAAAACTAAGAAAACAAAAATGTTTTCAGCTCCCTTCTGAATGTGTATATCGAAGCTGATGAGCGCAGCTCCTTTGGCAATTTATTCCAGACTCTTGGTCCACAATAATGGAAGCTGCGCTCACCAGCTTTCGTGATGGCTTGTGGTAAACGGAGTGCTGTAGTGTCTGCATTTGAGTGTAATTGGTAATTTGACGTTAAACGAAACTGAAAAAGGGAAGACATTCAAAATTCATGAAAAATGCTACTTCTTCTGGATTTCGCGGCGGATTTTGATTTTCTTTTTTAAATTTTATCTGATAGGCCTCATGGGGCTCCCAAACTTCTACTAAGAATTGTGAAATTCATCAAACATGCAAATTTACACAAATTTATCAAATAGTTAGAGAAAAATGCTACTTCTCTATTTTTGGCTATTCCATTCTTCTTTTCTGTACAATAATGTGATCTGCCTTTGAGAACAAGGCTCTATTAGAAATTAACGCGATTTCAGACACACACACACACACACACACACACACACACACACACACACACACACACACACACACACACACACTACACACACACACACACACACACACACACACACACACACACACACACACAGACACACACACCCCACCACACACACACACACCCTACACACACACACACACATACACACACACACGCGCGCACGCGCGCACGTTCGATGGGGATTATATCCTATTAAGCATTTCGTAAATTACTCATTCACTTGCTCATTTTTTTAGTTTCTATGGTTTCAGGACGTTTAAAGGTTGTAATTTAGTGTTTCTTTGTAACTCCTTTGCCTTGAAGGATATGGATCAGAAATGCTTAGAGAATGCGACTGAGTATTGAACCAAAGTTGGTTATTCGATATGAATGACGATAATACTGTTAATGATCGTAGTGATACAAGATAATGATCATTATAATTATTTTCCATTTCTGGCAAGAAATCGCTGAAATAGTGTTATAGGTGTCCAAAAATCCAAAGAAATAGGTCATATGTAATTCGTTTGCAGGAGTGACCAAAGTTGTTCTTTTCTTTTTCATGATACACCTGATATCCCAAAGTGCTACTTTCGGTATTCATTCATGATTATATCTGATGAACTGAAACGCAAATCCACTTACAAAAAAACTAATCACTTTTATATGTTTCATGGAAAATTCAAGAAGGGAAATACATACATGTATGTCATACGCACATTTGATGAACGCAGAGAAAATGATGATCCGTTTAAAATGTTTAGCCATAATAATTGATGGTAGAATGTCATACAAACACAAAGCAAGAATCAGTACATATACAGTACCCTTGCATAGTTTTGCTGTGTGATATCACTAATAATGTGGGAATTGTTAACATCTGTCCAGTGATCACTATTTGACTACTTGAATGATCTCGACTTGTAGTCATAAAAATGATTGAAAATTCATAATTCTTTATGTTGAGAAGTGGGTTAGAGGGCGCTTATTCTGTAAAATAATTTGACAATTTAACTGAGAACCAACAGTGCAAAGTACTATACGAAAAATTAATTAGTTTCAAATGTATCATGTTTACAAGGCATGTTTATTGAAGATTCGTGACAGGGGCCCCAGTTTAGCCAACAGGAATAGGTCTATCATAGGCAGCATATCAGAGCACGTGCGTAGCCTATGAAAGTTCGCATGTGTGAAATCTACCATCTCCTTTTATATGCAAATGAATGATATGCGTGGGTTTGAACACATGAAGCGAGCAACATACAGGGACCTTACCCCCTCCCCCGGGGGGGTTACTGAAATTATATTTTGACGGGGAGCGCCTCACGAAAGGCCTGAAATTGGGGTCTTGGTAGCTGTCGAAAAGAATAAAATATACAATCTTAGGAGCTAAGGAGCCTGAAATTAGGAGTCTAGAGGTCTGAGGAGCGGACAAGAAGCGCACGTATGCATTCTTTAAAGCTATGTAATTCACTAGTCAGTCTAGCACCTTCGCTCGCACAGCTGGCCAGGGATGCAAGACAATGAGTCTTCCTTGACATGTGCGCGTGTGATCAGCAAGCAAACTCGATCGAGACATCGAGCCATACACGCAAGTTACGTACACATGAAACACGCTATCGAGCGATTGAATGGTTAATCGTAGTTCCCTTAACAGCACTTTTGGGAAATTTGGTTATCTGGAGAGCTAAAATTGGGGTCTGGAAATAGGGTCGTCAAAGCGGCACGTATCCATAACCACCAATATACACGAGTGCACCCCTCTCCCCTCTCCCGAAGCCTTAGACACATACCTTATTTTCCTTTGAATATTAACGATATTTAGCCGTGCCCTAAATCATTCATGTAGAAATGTCAGATGCACATTGTTCCGGGCCGGGGGGGGGGATTTGTCCTGGCGGTAGCTTGTTTGGGTGGGAATTGTCCTGGGGTAGTTGTCCGAGGGGTAGTTGTCCTAGGGGGAATTGTCCAGGGGGTAGTTGTCCTAGGGGGGAATTGTCCTGGGGGTAGTTGTCCGAGGGGGACTTTTTCCTGCGGGGGAATTGTCCTAGGGGGGAATTGTCCTGGGGGTAGTTGTTGTAGGGGGTAGTTGTCCGGGGGTAGTTGTCGTAGGGGGGAATTGTCCTGGGGGTAGTTGTGCTGGGGGTAGTTGACCTAGGGGGGAATTGTCCTCCGGGGGAATTGTCCGGGTGTTAGTTGTCCGGGGGGAATTGTCCAGGGGGTAATTGTCCGGACACGCTCCACAATGTTAGCCTATCACTTTTAAAGGAAATGTTATGATTGGAGGTAGCCTTGACTTGGGGTAAAACTGTTTTACAGTCAAGTAATCTATGCAAGGATTCTGCTGTGACAATTTAGTGGTGAAACGTTGTCTCGTTATAAACGAACTAAATATATATGTCAATTATGTTCATTGTGATAGGCAAATGTGTTGTGTAGCTGTTTTTCATGAATTTCTATTGGTGAACAAGATAAGTGAGAAAATGGTTTGCCCATGCTTGATTCTCCTGAAGTGAATAAATTCAAGACAAATCCTTCGATCCAAAATAAACACTTGAGCTAGTGTATACTTTAGGTATGTCCCAAGTCATATGGTTTTGGAGGCATGTTGACGTGTTCCCAATCATCGTCCTTGAAGCTCCGAGCGATGTCTGTAGCTACACAACAATGTGGGAATCCGAGCTATCTCGCAAATTTTCTGACTTAACCCTGAGATTTCTCAGGGTGAAATCTTGGGAGTTAAGTCCGAATTTCACGCTTACGAATCTTGGGTTTGACGCCGAATTCCTGAGACTCTAAGGAACTCGGGGTTAGCCCAGGGTTAACTCTGAACGTGTAGACAACTGGGAGACGCCTGAGAGGCTCAAGAATCTCATTCCACCCAGGAATTCGTTTGGTACTGTTCCCGGAATCACATTCCTTATTAGGTGGTTTGGTTTTAGGAATGCACTGTTCTGAAGCTGATTTACCTGCAGAAATGACATCTTGGTAAAGCTTATAAATACCATGTACATGTTCAATACAAGCAGTATTTTTTCATGTCAAGATTGATTTATTATACTGTAAATTTATCAGTCTTTTATGAAGGTTTTTGTTATACTTGTTGATACAATTCATATCTGCTCTTTCCCAGTTATATTGAACACAAAAGATCTGTCCCTATAGTCAAATTACTTGACATTGAAATAAAATTTAACCAACAAAGGACAATGATCAGAAAAAAAGATTTTCCTGGACAATACCACAAGTAAGCACTAATTTAGTAAAGACAGAGGACACCCAAAAATGCTGAATGCTATAAGTACTATAAGGGCCTATAAATGTGTAAGACACTTTTGCAATATTGAGATCCATTCAGACTGTCATATCAAAAATTCCGCAAATTCCTTCAATGCTCTGGAATGATAAGAAGTTCTACTGAGATCTGTGTTAGATCCCCACCAGCAATAGCATGCATAGGATTGATCCAATGACTGATTTGTGCAATCTCGCTTAAAATATGATCATAAACATTGTCAACACCACTACTATCACAAGGCATGTACACATTAAAAAAGTATCATAATACATTTATCTTTAAAATTAAGTAATATTACGCACAACCTGTGAGCTATACATTTTACTTCGTGAAAATTGCATGTCATACGAGAATGATATGAAATAGCACACCCACCAAACGGACGAGCATGCAAAACAGTACTCTCATGCATTGAACTTTTACCAACTATTCCAACATTCATGTAAACATTTTAATTTGTATAACTGGCTGTAAAAGAAACCACGTTCTTGAAGAAATAGAACATCATGTCGGAGCACGAACTTTTGTATAAAGTCAAATTTTGGTCCAATGTTCCTATAAAGGTTGCAGTTAAAACTAGCAATTTTAAACTGTCTTCTGGGATCCATGGTTTGAGTTCATTGTCGATGAGAAGTACTGTTGATCTGTGTTATTTATAGCATAATGAAAACAAATGCAAAAATGATTCTTAAGAAAAGTAAGTAATTTCTGACATGGTATGAAGCACGCTTGTATTACTACGACGAAAGGGAGGAAAAACTATCCAACAAAATGTTCGAAGCAAAATGTTGAGGCGTTTATTCTGACTAGAATCGAAGAGCAATGACAATAAACAACCTTCCGAAAAAGATTGTTTTACAATTAATCACAGCAGAATGAATAGGGGCGAGGCTTAAGGAAGAAGTATGGATGGTCTTATTATTGAAATGACGGTTGTGTTATTGCTGCTGAAGTTTCAGTTACCTGGAAATGGTCCCATTTCGTAGTTAGACCGTCCTATATCCATGACAGGACCCTGGCAGACCTGGGGGGATGATACAGGGAGGGTACGGGTCGTGTCCCCTGCACTTGCCACCTGAATAATAATAAGAAGAAGAAGAATACTCGAGAATTTTAATGCGTCAAATCCACCCTGTAGTGTACTGTAGACACAGTGTTCTGAAATTGTCAGACAGACATAATGATTTCGAAGATAGCAACAAGGAATGTAAATTCAATAGGAGGAGTTATTGACGAATGTAGTAAATGCGTGAGCAAAAGGTTGTTCCTCCGAAGTTTTTGCAGTTTTGGAACGAGAAGGAAAAGGAGAGTTGGAAGAGCGTCAGAAGTGTATTTAGAAAGAAAACTTGGAATGCAATGATGAGCCGAACCGTTGATACAATTGAACAGATGAATTAAAATTGTTGATAATAATGTAATCGGTGACTTTCGGCAAGTGGATTGATTTTAGGGAGGGTATGAGTGTGTTTCGAGGATAGGGAAGGGCCGGCGACACACGGGGGGTGAGGGGTGGTAAGGGCAACTGGTGTTATTTTGAATGTAATGATAATACAGTTTGTGGTATTGTTTTTTTGGTCTGGACCCCCCCCCCGAAAGTTTTCACGAATTCCCCCCCCCCACTGAGCGACTGCTCCGCAGTTACTTGACCTGGAAAATCATTTATTTGCGCAATCCCGCCCCTCCCCTCACCCTCTCCACTGACCGATTATTTGGCTGGGAAATGGGCAGTAGAGAAAATTTTCGCCGGCAAAATTGTCCCTCTGTGCTCTCCCCCCCCCCCCCACCCTATATTGTCTGTAAGATAGGGTGAGAATGCGTGCAGCAGGTTGTTGTGATAACTTTCTTTAATTTGTTCATTTGCTTTATTTAGGGCCTTTTCTTTTTGTCAGGTTTCGTTTACCTTGCTGGCATCGACC
>JZLH01S0434069.1:24248-51748 GCA_001188425.1 Eucidaris tribuloides
GTTATAAACTGAATGTTAACATCATTTATAAGTACTGAGTGGTTATCAATGATAAATCTCTTTAATGAATATTTTGTATTTGTTTCAAATAAGCAGTGTCATCAACCGATTATGGTTAATTTCAAATTTCACTGATGATGTTCCTTTTCTTTGCAGGAATCTACGAAGCCGACAAACCAACCAAATCTTCATTTGTCTGTCTGGCACCCTTCTTTGCCTGTATGTGACCTTTGTGGTCATGATCGCACTCAATACCACCCATGGCGAGGAAGAGGTCGAACCTGTGGCCTGTGGAATTCTGGCCGGTCTGATTCATTTTTTCGCCTTTTCGTCAATTGCTTGGATGGGTGTTGAAGGCTTCAACACTTATCTCATAGTCGTCCGCGTCCTGAATACATACATACCCAAATTCATGGTCAAAGCTGGACTTGCCGCCTGGGGTGAGATTTTTTTTCCTCTGAATAAGTTTCTGAACTAAGAAAAAAATCCATTCACATTCTATCAAAGAAAACTCCGGGTTTGTAGTCACTAGTCATAGTTAAATATTTTGTATTGTATTTTGCAATTTTAGATAAAATTCTATTCTTTGCGTGATAAATGAATCTGAATCTGAAAATATTTTATTAGACCACCAGAGAGCAGTTTTTGTTATCAGTTCTTTTAGGAACTGAGCAATAATTGGAAAGGTGTGTTTTACAAAAATTGCTCACGATTTCATCAAGAGTCAATGGATTTTGTTCAAATTTCTTATGTGTATGATGATAGTGATTTGATGTTAATCACATATTTTGATGCCTTCTGAAGTTCAAATTTAGGTGAATGCTACGTTGATGTCAACTTTTTCTCCTTATAATAGGCATACCAGCTGCATTGGTCATACTGGCTGGCGCAATTACAAGAGAATACTACGCAGCAGGAGATTAGTAAGTTGGACATTGATCATCAATGTGATCTTGAAGTAGTCGTTGTCATCCTTCTTTTTTTTCTGTTGTCATCTTCTTCGTTTCCATCTTCTTCGGTTTCTTCCTCTTCGTCTTTTTCTTCATCTTCCCATCTTCTTTTTGTTAATCTTTCTTTTCTTCTTCTTCTCCGTTGTCGGTTTTCTTTTTCTTATTTTACCTTTTATGTTTAGTTGTCTATTTGTTTTGCTGTTTGAAAGTGCATCTACATAAATGTATTGCGTGTTTTTTTTTCATATGTTTTTGTAATTAAATTTGGTGATAGGTCATAACAAATGTGGGATAAATGAATGATAGAGATAAAGAGAGGTAAAATGTGATGTCATAGATTTATGCATATGACGCCTTCTGTATTATTTTAGATGACAAACTGCTGATCTATAATTTTCTATCTTATTTTTGTCTACCTTTTTGAGGTATTTATGGATATGACACACAGTTCGTATCAGGTGAACTCATAATGTTAATAGTATTCTGTTAGGAGAGATGAGTATCGTAAAACCACCCATTAATTTGCCCCTTTTTCCTTTAAACCAGTAATATAACTGCTTTGAAACAGAGTTTCTTTAGGGCTTTATTTTTAGACCTTTTCAGAGTCTGTAATAAGAATGATTATGTAGTTCATATCGTTTCAACTGGATACATTGTTTAATGATGCCTTTTAATCCCTGTCTTTTTCTCAGTTGCTACATACGGATGTGGCCACTGGTTGGCGGATTTCTCGTTCCGATTGCAGCCATCTTGATCGCCAATGTAATCATCTTTTTTCTTGTCATACGAAAATTGGCTTTGTCTGCTAATGTCACCGGAAAGGTGAAGAAAAATGCCCAGTCGGAGCGCAAGGAGTCAATCGAACGTGTCCAAAACGCAATCTGCATCCTCCTGCTGCTTGGTTTGACGTGGATAACCGGATATTTCACCCTCATCCAGGTTGGGAGCGATGCTACAGAGGTCCTTTTCATTATCTTCAACTCTCTCCACGGTTTCTTCTTGTTCCTCTTGTACTGTGTGCGCAAGCCTGTCATACGGAAGCAGTGGGCTTTGACCTGCGGCACCGTTTGCTTCATGGATCTACAACGCTTTGCATCTACTCGTAACACATCCTCAGCCGTTGCAATCACTTCTGTAACCACTCGTCGTGGTGAAAAGGAGCGATTTAACAACAAACAGCAAAGCGAAAGTTTCTCAGACTTTCATGTTAACCCAATATACGATTACACTGATTACAGTGCACTCCCGTTGTAACAAACACGGTTATAACGAAATTCCTGTTACAACGAAGTAGAAATTCTGGTCCCAAAATTATATCTTTATATACTTTCACTGTTTGGTTATAACAAAATTTTTGATACAATGAAAGAAAACTGCTGGTCCTGAGGACTTTGTTATACTTGGGAGTCGCCTATAGTAAATTGACTACATTACCAGATCATTAACACAATAAGCATTCAGAAACCGTTCTGGTTAAATGAGGGTTTCCTAGGAAATTGGGAGCTCCTGTTTTGTGACCTATATAGGAATGTCCTGTTTCATAAAAGTTGACATCATATTAATTTGCCATTCTACTGCACTTTTTGTAAAAATTCAAGGCTCTGATTGGCTACGCAGCACTGTTGCCAAGGTAGTTGCCAGAAGAATGGCAAGTTGATATGATGTCAACTTTTATGAAACGGCCCTGGACAACGAATTTCTAAATTAATATTCAAAATTACTGTCATATAACAACCCACCCCACCTTATAACACTTGACTTTGTGTCAATAGGTCGCCCATGAAATAAACACAAAGCTTTTTATGGCTCATTGACAATCAATAATGTTGGTCTTATAAATCCAGTCGAATTGGACATGTATTATGGGTTAAATAGTTCATGTTTTTGTTTTTAATGTATGATATGTGAAAAAGGTATTCCCAAGTAAACATTATATATCTATATGTAGTTGTTGTGACAGCTTAACCAAATCATTTTTCCGTAAATAAATGTCTCCGGTGAATACAAACATTGGGTGATTAACGGTGTATGTGAAGATTTAGAATATTAAATTGTGATAGGGGGTCATTTTCATTTATGGAATATGACAATAAGACAGTCTGACTCAGGTTGACATGTAAAATCATTGGTATTCAGAGTAAACCTCGTTGGAGACAGAACGCATCCTTGCGGAGCCCTTTTGTTTAGAATTCTTACTTTCGACATTACCTCACCAAAACGTATTTTTTTTTTGTTTCCTGTATGTCATAAAATCACTGATCCAGAGCGATAAATTAGGGTTTATTCTAAGAGAGTGTAATTTTTCAACCAGTACATGTGAAATTATCGTATTAAAGGCAGAAAAAAAATCAATAAACAACACCCTAACATAACCCCCAGTATAACTATTAAGATGTTTGCAAACTGTGTACAAAAGGTATGCTAAAGCATCCTCTACGCTTCTGTAGTGTCTATAGGCAAACTGTAACTGATCTAAAAACTGATTACGTTGATCCAGCAATACATCTCTCACAATTTTTTTCAAAGCACTCCATGCTCACAGGAGTAAGATCTACCGGTCTGAAATCGTTCGAGCAACAGCAGGCTTTTAGTAATCTTGCGGCACTGGCGATAACAGTTGCTTGTTTCCAGAAACTTTGCGCCCACTTTACAACAGATCTACGTGACCATTGCAAATAGCGAATTTGCAACACAGAAGCAAGTTGTTTTGTGACAACAGGCCTGTTGCTCGTTACACCTAATTGAAGCCCAAAACTTTCCTAACTTTTTCTCTTGGACAATTATCCTGTTCAGCAATCACATCATGTGTCAAGTTACAAACAATCGTTCTAATCATGAGTGATCTAATTTTGACAAGACATTAAATTTGTATTGAATTTCAAAGAAAGTGCCAAGGAAACATATTAAAAATAAGACAAAAACTACTGTATTAATGATATTTTTGTATAATAATCCAGATACTCGATTTTTTACGCAGGAATTGCTTTTATGGTGTATGGTGTTAACTGGTTGCTTTTAATGAAACACAATTGTTGTCATTTTTTAAAATATTTGCACATTCAGTTTTGTATGTGAATTCAACATTTTGTATTTTTGGTTGCATGATTGGTGAATATTTTCACAAAATTCTGTCGAATGGAAAATGTAATTACAATTCCAATTTAATTTCATCATAATAATAGCAAATTTTAATTGTGTAATATTTCAGAAAATGTTTGCAATCGTGTTACAGGCTGTAAGATTCAAAGAGGTTCATTGTTATTGAGATGAGAAATATCGCGATTATTGTTTTGTTGGATTTTCTCGCTTTTAAGTATTTCATTCATATACTTATTCATTGGTATCATTGTACTCTAAAATTTGGCGTAATTGCTATACAAATTTTGTACACCTCTTTTCAAAACAATTGCGTAATTTGGGCAATGCATAAGGTCTTGCACAATCTGTGATATCAAAATATGATTCTTGTTGTCATGTTGTAGGGTACTATTTTTTCTTTGATTTACCACCTGGCCTGCCTTTATGTTGCGTGCATGTAAAATGTGTAAAATCAACTTGGAAAACTGTATAATGCATGATAAACCATCACTAATTTCTTTATCAGTAAAAAGATTGTGAAAACGTCAGATTTCATCCCTGTATTGAAAAGAGAGGCAAGTACATTGTATGAATTTTCGTATGATCCAGGTATGTAATGAATTAATGTGATTCAAAGATGAATTCTGATTACTTCTCATGCAGTGATTGCTTATATGGTACAATTGTTGACATTTTTGGAATATTCTACATTCAATTATTATAAGACGGGTTTACGAATGACACAATGTGATTGGTCAATTGACAGGCGTGGGGCGTGCATTAAATTCTCCCAACGTGTATGCCCAATTGATAACACATGATCGATACCTGACGATATTCGCCGGGCCGATATATTGGAAGCCAAATTGAAAAAGTCCGTACTTATCTGTACGTAGTCGTAGGGTAGACTAAACTTGGTCTAGCTAGCTTACAGTCGAGTGCTCGCCTCTACTAGGCCTAGGGTCTAATTTTGTTTTATATTTTCAGGCTGTATTACCGACCCGTCTTATAAAACAATTGATGCACTGTTTTGTTCGTGTATTAGGGCAGTTCCAGTGCACTCGGTTTAGTCAGTGCGATCGATAACGCACTTGCCCTGAGGGCGCGTGCCTTATCACTTCGTACATTGTCTGTGCTCTAACACACTCGCAACTAGTGCATCAATGATATATAATAATCAAGTTGTAAATGAAATGGGGATTCCCAATGCCTCATAGTAAAGCACTTTGTAGTCTTTATATTTTGAAAAAAAGTTTATGTTATGTATTTACACAGAGTGGCATTCTATTGAATGCACATTGTTTACACGAACAATATCATGATTACGTTGTGTGAGTCTGCAATAAAGATGGCTACTGCATAGTAACTGACTGGCTGTGACCGAGCATTTTTTTTGAGTGAGAACAGTTTGCAATCATGTAACACTTATGGGCAGTTTATACATGTATAATACTAAATTTGATGTGTAACATCAAAAACAAATCCTCCAGATCAGCTTTATGTACATTAAAGAGAATACACATTACTGGTTGATGATGGAAAATCTTTCATCAAAATTTCACATTTCATTGGTTTCCAGGTGAGAGTATATCACATTTGCATTACAATGTGGGATTCATTCACTCCATATGCAATAAGAAAAAGATGAGGGATTGGCAGCTCGAACAGGTGAAGTTTTCCATATGAAGTGCCCATTCCATTGATAAAGTGTATATGTCAATTCACATAGTCCCACATATTGATTTATGTGTTAGTACAGTGGGGATTTGTGTAGCAGATTTGTCAAAAACGAAGTGTTCTGTTGTTTTTAACTACTCTCTCCTGTACTATAGTGACATTTTTAGAATTCCATCTGTTCACAGAAGGTTTGAAAGTAGCTGATATTAAAATCATGTTGTTCAGCAAGTACTCAACCAGTACTGTGTATTCTCTTTAAGCTTGTAGTTCAGAATAGGGCCCATCGAGCCTACAATCATGTCGACCTTGTTTTTGTGATGCACATGTATACAGTGCACTCTCGTTATAAAGAGTCCTTGGGACCCAGGAAATTGTTTCTTTACAACGAAATTTCTTTATATCAGGGTTGCAAAAACAACATAATACAAAGGAAATCCAAGATATGGGACCACAGATCTTATTTCTTCATAATCAAAGTTTGTTATGTCAGTGATCTTTATAACGAAAGTGCACTGTATGCTTTTTGATGACTTCTTGTCAATATGACGACGCAGATTCCAAACCTGATGAGTGCCCACTGTGAAAACCTCAAACAGTTTTCAAAATGACATTATTCTCTACACAAATACATTACTTCGTGAGATATGTATGTTGTTTTGATGGTTTCCTATTAATGTGCCGATTCCAAATCCATTGATTGTTAAGTGCAAAACCCTAACATTTTCCTAAAACTCAATTATTCAAAATGGTTAGCCATAATAATAATAACAATAATAATAATAATAATAATAATCATCATCATCATCATCATCATCATCATCATCATCATCATCATCATCATCATCATCATCACCGGGCGAGTTGGCTCAGTGATAGAGCGTCCGCTTCTGGTCCGGAAGGTCGCGGGTTCGAGCCCCGGCCGGGTCATACCAAAGACTTTTTAAAAATGGTACCTTCTGCTTTCTAGCCAGGCGCTCGGCATTATACATGTAGAACAGAGAAGGGTAATAATAACATTTATGTTATGCAGGGCCCGCTGGTAGAGCAGTCTTTGTGACTGAAGTGGCTACCCTGGGTAAATAAGACGTTATTATTTATCATCATCATCACGCAAAATATTTACAGGGGAATCTCGTTACAACGAGGACCTAAAAACTATGACAATTACCTTGTTATATTAGGTTCCTCACTATATCAGGGTCCAAAAACAAAGAAATATAACGAGTTGGGACCTCCAAAATCACCTTGTTTATAAAAGGTTTTTGTTATATCTGACCTCTTTATAACGGAGTTATTTGTAGTTTAATACGGGCGTTTCTAAGCGCACTGTTTTCTTTGATTTAATTCCATTTATTAAAGTTAAATACATGTACAAATTCAAAAATTACATGTATAAAAGAAACCTTAAGTAGTTCAAAACCGTAGATACTGTATATAAATCAGTGAACATTGAAAATCAAAGTTGGTGTGCACCCCAATTGACCGACCTACAACTGGGAAATTCCAGAGAATTGTTTAAGAGGTAAGTTTTCAGCAGGGTCAGCCATAAAGACATGGGTTTACTTAACCTACTGTTTACTGTTTACTGTTTACTGTTTACTTAACCTACTGATAATGCATGCAAATTTAATGTTTTCTTTGTCAGTACGAAGGTGCTGATTCAAAATCGGCCGAGTACAATTTGCAAACTTGTACACAATTTTTGAAAAACTAAAATATTCAAAATGGCTGCCATACCGCAATAGGCCTAGTGTGTAATTTCATTATACTGTATATGTTGCGGATTTGTGATATCATAACCTCCTCTTAGTGATTTCATGTCAATGTGAAAGACCTTATTACCAATCTTTTAGCTGCCAGATGATGAATTTGAGTATCTTTCTAAAATCGAAATCTTCATATCTACTAAAGATATCCATTCCTTTATAAGAAAGTTAGGGGTAAATTTGGGGTGTCTGAGTGTGCGGTGTGCACTAAATATTGGCATGCAACTTCCTATCTTTTTATCATAATCAACATAAGACCATACCTGCCAAATTTGAAACCTAACAAAATAGGGACAAAATGGGGTTAAAAATTGAAAGATAGGGATATTCGTCAATATCCTATACATTACTACAGACAAATATTTGCAAAAATAGGGGCACAATTAAAAAAAATGGGTAAAAAGTTCTTTTTCTCGTGCCAAAAATAGGGAATGTCCCTGAAAAATAGGGACAGTTGGCAGGTGTGTAAGATATGTTTGGGAGAGAATGAGGAAATTTCTTTTATTTGCAAATAACATTTAACTTTTTGTCCTGTGCATGGATTATTCTCATATCCCCCAATAAACAATGCATTGTATACGTGTTCAGTCATGCATGAGTAACCCTGTACTTGACAGAAAATGATGTATTGTAAGTACTGGGGAAAGGTGGGAATAGATGAAAGAACAGGAAATACATTGTTCTCGTACAATTGAATAGGCACTATTCCTTGTTCATGCGGACTGTCGACTCTTGTCGACAGTAGTGAGTTAGCGGTGGTGACAGTGGTCGACTGTAGCGAATAAAGAGTTAAAGTCTGTACTCTGTGTTACGACACAATAAAAGTGTCAGAGTTCTTTAAAAAAAATCAATACATGATACAGAAGTTTGAGGATGTGATGCGGTAAGCTTCTCATTTTTTCTCTAGATGAGTAAATTTTGCAAAACTGTACACAATTTTCAAAAAAAAAAAATCAAAATGCCTGCCATACAGCAAAATGTCTATCTCAGTGTGTGACTTCATTATACACTCTATGTTGCGGATTTGTGATATAATCACCACTTCCCGTCAACATGAAAGACCTCATTTCCAATCTGCTAGGTGCAGGATGTTATTGGCGTATCTTTCTTAAATTTGTATCTTCACATCTACTGAAGATATTCCATCCTTCTTAAGAATATTCGGTGTGTCAGAATATGCAGTGTGCATTTATACTGAATATTGGCAGGGTTGCCAGGTTTTCCGATTCTCAAAAAGTCAAATTACATGCCAAATTCAGAGAAAAAAACGCCGAATGGGCAGCATAGCGTAGATTTGGTTAGAAATAACGTTGTAGTCAATTTATAACACCTTTGAAACCTCTGCTGCAGCCGAAAATTTGAGTGCCGCGGTTTACGCGCAGCCAAATTTTGCACGTGAAGGTACATGTGCACCACTACTTTTAGATCTTTGTGGCACATATTTGACGGAAAATAGGGTTTTATAATGATATTTTTGTGTCAGTGCAAAAAGGCCAAAAAAGGCCAAAAAGCCGTTTGGCCTGTACTTTGAATTCTCCAATTTCAAACGACGTCAAAAAAAGGCCAAATTTGGTGTTTATGGCCTTAAAAAGGCCAATCTGGCAAACCTGGATATTGCCATGGTTTTTATTGTAATCAACAAAAGGTGTGTAGGGGGAGATGGTGAGAAAGTCGATTTCATTTGGAAATAACATTTGAAATCTTTAGTACAGTGGACTCCCGTTATAGAGAATACTGATTTAACAAACTCTTGTTATAACAAACAAATTTCTGTGGCCCTAAAATTGAAATTTTCTTTGTATTTCATTGTTTTTGTAACCTTTATATAACAAAATTTTGATATAACAAAGTAATCTTTCTCTTCCCAAGGAGTTTGTTATAACAAGAGTACTGTATCTTTCATCACAAGATAAATGTTTCCAGTTGTTAAAAGACCAATGCGCAATGCAAGAGTTTGATGGGTGGAAGCGAGCTTCTCAATATTTCCTTCATTTGAAGTAAAACATATTACAGACTTTATCTGGGTCTCGGTAAATTGAAGACTATCGCTTTCATATTGACATGAAACCATCACAATGTCACAAGAGTGAGATAACGGCACTGACTAAAAGAGTGCTGTAATGGGTGCTGTAAAGAGTGCTCAATGAAAATGGGGGCCATTGTGAAGATTTACCTTTTTTTGGGAAAAATTATGACAGATATTACATCAGGGACCAAGCACATTTGCAATCTACACTGACACTGAGGATAAACCATAAGTAATTTCAATAATTATACATTATTTGTCAATTGCTATTTCATGGCCATTTTGAATATTATTTATGTCGTGATGCCGCATATACATCACAGATTCGTCACAGTTGAACCCCACACACTGACAGCCCTCACTCAACACACACTCACACACACACACACACACACACACACACACACACACACACACACACACACACACACACACACACACACACACACACACACACACACACACACACTCCACAAGACAAGACACACTACGCATTCACTTAAGTAATTATTATACTGTACCGTATAACCACATATACATGTATATATCAAAATCATATTACTATATTGACTCTTTCTTTTGTATTATTTATATTGACCTAATTTTGTAAGTATGTATGTATACAGATTCTGATGAAGGGCAGAGTCCAAAAGGTGAAATCAGACAAATGGATTTGCAGCTATGTACACCACATGTTTTGGAGCTTTGTAGTTTTTTTTCTCTAAGTTGTCAGTTTATTCCATTTAACACATCCCACGTCATGTTCAACAGTGAAACCCACGTGTTGACAATAATATACTGTGTATTATGCTTGACAATGAGTGCTAGTTGTCCGTTTACACAAACCCACAAAGTGAGAGCTAGATTGCTATTAATTCTAGGAGCTCTTTAGAAAGATGTACTGTTGTAATTACTACAAAAGGCATGTAACACCATTTACGATAAACCGAGAATCCTCAATTTGTTCACTAATTGACTATTCTTTTGAGGAGATCCTCAAAATGTCTGGTCTCATTTTGAGTGTGTGTGTGTGTGTGTGTGTGTGTGTGTGTGTGTGTGTGTGTATGTATGTGTGTCTGTATTACTTTATAAATGTGTGATAAACAAAAATAGATTGTGTCAGGTTTCTATTCATCAGATTTTATTCCATAATCTTACATAAAAATATATATTGACAGTGTATATAATATATACATACATATAGTATGACAAATAAAACATTTCTTAATGAATGTAAGTTTTGATGAACCTGACACAATTTTCATCAATCATTCATAAATTATAATATCAAACTAGACAGCAGAAAGGAACATTAAAACTATCAAAAATTGTCTAGAGTGACTTATAACTGATCAGACATCACTTCATGTGTGCGAATTACTAAATAATATGTCAAAAATGTCTGGTATCCCCAAAGTTTATCTAGTTTTACTAAATTCTCAACACTGGATGCTTTTGGGGTTCATGCAATGATTTTCAGGATGACATAGGTGTATCTAAAAGCACAATACAAACAGAATTCCTTTTTCATAGTATAACAACGCTACACACTGTTCTTAAATGGTAGGACACTAGTAGTACGATCAATAGTGATTACCTTTCTAGTAGCAAGTCGAACCAATCTTTGTACAGAAATTTAGTCAAAACAGAAGGAAAACCAGAATAAATTCCAATTCTTTCAAAATTGAAGAAAAGAAATGTCAAAACTGATATTCATTTCTCTTGCAGATGGTATATTTGGTCATTCATATTCGATCACTGCTCTGCAATCAATTTTGTAAAACATGTCAAAATTGATTTATTCCAAGTTTTGAGTTTGCATTGTGCATAATGATTGGTTGCTTTGTTGTGAATACAGTGGCCTGTGTCATCATGCAACACAACCTACATGACTTGGACAAAAACATTTTGAAATGCAAGCTAAATTAACTGCTAACCGATTACACAGTATGCACACTCATGCTCATAATTATGAAATAGTTTAGAGACATTTTAGAAGTTGCCATTTTTCTGTGAACGGTACATATGGAATTAATATTTTGCTCACCCCAGGTGAAGCAATTATAATCTAAGTATTTCAGGACTGCTTAGCATTTTAGCGTCCGACTTGAAGCTAAAACATGTGTTTAAAAATGGCGGTATTCACAGTTGTTGTTGAGTCACGTGGTGGTTACGCGCGTTATTAGACTTGTAACAGACAATTCTGATGTTAATTTAATGATAAGTGACATTAGATTAAAATTTATCAGTTTTTGTGTTGTTTTTTAATTACTTTAATTAAATCCCTTTTTTCATGATTTTTGTGGATTAAAAAAAATAAATATATAAATGTTATTGCGCTCAAACGTATTTTAGTTTTTACTTTAGTCATCTCATGAAATCCGAAAATTGCTTCACATACTGCATTTTTGTGAAATAAACGCTTGTCTTGAAAATTTCGGACGATAAAGGAGAAAGCACTTACGTATCAACAAATTGAGCGTAAGTGTACTTTTAACTCTTTTCACGCTGAATTAATTCTGAGCTCATGATAATGACTGTTCCTCTCATATTTTCTTTGAATTTAGCTTTTCTTATCGCAGTATTGAAAATGGTAATTATTCCATTGTTACATTGTTACTTATGCACAATAGCTATTTTTTTTAGTATCTTCTGTACAAAGGTGAAGGAGAAAAATAATCAATACGATTGTTCAACTTAATCGTACAAATGTGCAAAATTGCAACTTTTGCTTGAAATTGACCCTTTAAATTTATCCACTAACAAATTATGTAGTGCAGTTCTTTCTTGAACAAAAAAGTGCATGTTTTCTCTATTAGATGGAAATAATGAAGTGAATTGAAATTCAGCAAGAACACTTGTTGCTGTAGACATACAGTGACCAGGGGTGTCGATCCGTTTTTCGGATTGGGGGGGAGGGAGGGGGTGGGGGCAAAAAGTGAAAAAAAATGTCAAAAATTGTCGGCGCGCTTTGCGCGCCAAATTGCAACACTAAAGTTTGCGCGCAAAGCGCGCCGAAAATTTGACAATTTCGTATATTTGATGGATTTTTATGCTAAGTTTAATGGTTTTATAGTGCTTTCCAATTTTTTTTAGACATATCCTTGTATTTCATATTATTGTTTGCCCCCCCTGCCCCCACAGGATCGACGCCTCTGACAGTGACCAGTGCTGGAAGAACATTACTTTAAAAGAACAAGTCATGGCTTCCAATGTTTTATTGACACTTAAGTTTATTCTTCCAATATCGAAAAATCAGGGCCCTATTTCACAAAACTTATCATCAATACCCCCCAAAACATGAAACTGTCACTTTTGATTATGGTAGTATTTTTTTATGTGATTATTTTTTCTCACTTGTCACTCAAAATACTTCGCTTTGTAAAATCAGGTCTTGATCCTACATGTACATAGGTGATTCATAGTCATTGACAGTTTCGCCAGACTGCATTTCACTTATTTTATCTGTAATTCTTGGAATTGTCTGGGAATAATACGTGCTGTCAGTGTCAGGAGTAAGGTATGTGTTGACATAAAAGGGCGTGTCTTGATCAATTTCATCATATATAGGTGAGCCTGTATCTGGATCTGGGTCCTTTGTCCTGAGATCAATTCCTGCGTAGGGTTTAGATTCCTGTGTACGTTCAGCAAGTCTGGCACGTCTCTGCCTGGAAAGTTCATAAAGTAAACAAAAGGAATAAGACTGAGTTCCCATATAAGTCATGGACATTTCACAGCACTGAAAGTTGAAACATTCTATTAATTCATCACTCTATAATCAGTTTTTATGAAGTTACAGGGGAAAAGATAAATGAGCTTTGATTTTCGTCTACTGGAAAAAAATCTAAATATGAATATGATTTGGGAATTCCCACTTGCGACTTTTCCTTTAAAGGGCAGTGACATGATAGGGAGATATAAAAATGCCTCTCGAACCAAACTGGTTGATATTCCAAAGATACACCAGCTGGAGTGGATCTCCTGGCTGTAAGGATTTATCTTGAATGTGTTTAGAAGAATCAAACATGAACATACCATTAATGAATTACTCTAGCCCCCCCCGGGGGGGGGGGATTGTCATTACAAGGTGTACACCACGAGAGTGTGAAAAAACGCGTAAAAAGGGTTGTTCTTCACAGACGGGCGATATACACGCGTACAGTACGCGTACGCCAAAATCAGTAGAAAAAAGTATACTTTTAACAGGTTTACTTTGACAGATAATGTACTTATTTGAAAGTGCATACATGCTCATACTGTACACCTCGTAATGACAGTGCCTCCTACAACCCCCCCCCCCCCGTCTAGCCCCCGAGAGAAATTAATCCCATATAAAGCTACACGACAAATTTGTCAGTCACAAGGCATTCTTTGAAAATGAGTAAACATTGACTAAAATAAATTGCAGCAGAATATATGGTTAACTTGATTCTGGAATAGTTTTACCCCAAGTTGATGACTACCACAATCATGCTATTTACCTTTAATGTGATACTTATGATGCATGATTAAACTAGCCATAGTGTCTAAAACCAGATCATAAATTTCCCTCTTTGCACAAGGTGCTGTACATAAGGTAGAAAACAAGCACTATTGACTGTAAGGAGTATGGTCATTTTGTCAAAATATTAGGCAATTGTATTCTTAACAATGTTAGCAAACAATGACATATCTAGAAATTAGTGAAATTTGTGAATCCAACTGTTGATAGTTTCAGGCAATAACTTGGATTTTTGATTGAAACCTGCATGATTTACTTAACCCCGTGGGAACAACTAGCTTGAACAGCTCACTTTAATGCACAATCAGAGAGAGAGACGACTAGCTTCCACAGAAAATAAAACGTTTTCACTCAAACAAGGGGCACACTTCCCACAAATGCCTTGTCCCATTAACCCACTGGAGACAATTTGATTTTGATATAACATGCATTTTCCATAGGCCCCATCCTGAGATATTTTGTACTTAGTTTTCAATGGGTTAAGTGTACATATTTGACCAGTGTAGATGAAGACTAGAAAATTTGGAACTGTAGAAACTTGACCTGTATCTTAGTATCATCTACCTATACACATAAAAAAGCTTAAAATCCATCAAATTTTTTTAGTAATCGCGTGGAAACCAATTTGGGACGTACGGAAGGATGGACAGACACAGGCAACGTTTGATATGCCCCCTCCAGACTTTGTTTGCGGGATTATAAAAATCATCTCTGGGTGTGAGATGAAATGGGCTTCAGTACAACCTGTTTTGCCCACGGGGTTAATAACTGACAGGAACATGAAACCTACCTTTCGCCAGGTGACATCCTTTTCTTCCGACAAAACACTCCAACAATGATCCCAGCAATCAACAGAATAGAAAAGACAACAACCAATCCTGCGATGAGTCCTACATTCACAATTTTGGCTGTTGTAAGAAATCAAGAGAAATATGTGTATCATG
This sequence comes from Eucidaris tribuloides, assembly GCA_001188425.1. Classification (NCBI taxonomy): domain Eukaryota; kingdom Metazoa; phylum Echinodermata; class Echinoidea; order Cidaroida; family Cidaridae; genus Eucidaris; species Eucidaris tribuloides. Next base: position 39,191 of record JZLH01S0434069.1, read on the forward strand.
AGGCCACAGGTATGATTTTGGTAAATTCTAAAAAAAAAAATCTGTAATTTTGCTTTTACATAGACTTATATCATCTATCAAAGGCATCATTCAATAACGTTTCTTGTAGGACTGTGTTGAAATTTGGAAGCAGCTACCATGCAAACAGAACTTACCCTAGTCAAGTTTTATATTTTGACTCCACAATGTAGTCAAAGTATGTTGACATGAATGACCTTTGCCCTTGACTTTGTGGCCTGAAATTCCCCCAAAATAATTATATTATATTGTCTGGCCTTGAAGGGGATACCAGAAAATATCGCCCAAGCTAGAATCATATTGCACGAGTCGAAGACGAGTGCAATATGGTTCTCGCGAGGGCGATATTTTTGGTATCCCCTGAAATAGGCCAGCCAATATAATTATTATTATATATATTAAGCATTCTCCAAACTTTGTTTAAATTCATACAACCAATTTGGACCACTGACTTCCCTTACTGTCTCACCTGCGGTCTTGTTTACTTTCGGAAAAGTCAAAGGCACGGTCACATTTTTTTTTCTCTACGTTGTGCGTGTATTCGCGCTGTAGATCGCGCGCGGTGCCGCAGCTGTGGCATCCAGGGTCCAGCGCGTAATACACCTATCAATTGTAAGACGTACCCCTCGACCCCCGGGAATGGTGCGTCATGGGTGGGTCATTTACCAACAAATAATGACGCAGGGTACCGTAATGGAAGCATTTGGTCCGTCACAGCATGGTGAATGGGGTGCGTCAGTTTGTATACGTTTAAATAGGCCTAGGCACAGTCATTGTAAGAAAATGGTCTGTCATAGTCGAGACACACAGGTGCGTCATGGTATATGAAAATCCGACTCGCGTTTGACAAGTGACGCACCATTCCGGGGGGTCGAGGGGTGCGTCTTACAATTGATAGGTGTATAAGTGCGTTAGCGTCGATTTACACAGTGACATATTTTGCGCATATACGCGCAAGGGATGCGGAAGCGTGCGGGCTGTATCAGAGTTTATGGCCCGGTTTTAAAGCACAGGTCAATATGGCAAAATACCGGAAGAATGGTAATATCGTGTAATACGGCCCGGGATGAACACACACGACACAGTGTGCAAAATATGGCTTTTTATTTCACCACTAAAATGCCTAATTTATGTAATAATTAGTGATATTTTATACCCCATGTGCCCAAGTTCTACGGAGTAAGAGCTAATACTTTCAAAAGTATGTAAAAATAAAAAAAACTTAATCGACACTGCCAATGCCGCCAGAAAAGCAGCGCCTATGTCTCACTTCTGCTGTAGTGGTGAGACAAAAATGAACTTTGAAAATAACACTAATGTCATACTGTTTAAAGGCCCCTGCCGAGAAATTCCAGCACCCCCAAAGTTTTTGTAGGGGGCACAACACCCCCCCCCCTGCCGACCAGGCGAGTTGGCTCAATGGTAGAGCGTCCGTTTCTGGTCCGGGAGGTCGCGGGTTCGAGCCCTGACCATACCAAATAATGCTGGGATATTTAGATAGTGTAAGAGGACTAACCCCCACTGTAGTTAAACTGTCTTGTGCAGCCATGTTGCCTAGGGTTAATGAAATTGAGGTAGGCGCTGCCCGATGTTCCGATGATTCGGAGCAGGACGGGTTTAAATTTTTTAACAGCACTCCATAGAAAAATTGCAATATACCATATAGGAATCAGGATGTACCTGAAAACCAGATGCTTGGGTGCTATATATAATGCACAGTTAAGTCCAATATTTTTTTTTAAATTGTTCCCAGTGCTCCTACTGTTTATTAGCACATTACATTTCTATTGCACGAGGGACACATTCAGTGAATGATAATTCTTACCTGTTCTCACAGGTCCAAAATACCCAGATGACGTTGAGCCACCTTCATTATTTGCACGGAATGCATAACTGAATAGATAGAGAGAAGCAAATGAAGGTATTTAATTGCCTGTAAAAATAATGTTCAAAGTTCATTTTACAAAACCACAAGAAAAATATTGTTAACATGGCTTCTCTAGTGACAATGGTGCAGGGAAGATACTTGACTGGCAAGAGAGAGAGATCTTTGAGTGTTAAGTTGAGTGAAATATTTTGAAAAATAGTAGTAGGCACCAGGGGATGACAGTCAAATTTGTGCATTTCAGCCATTCAATGGAAACAGCAAAATTGAATGTACCACAGGTGGCAAGGGCGCCGGAAGCGGGGGGGGGGGGGCTAAACGAGTTTTTGCCCCCCCCATGTGCCCCCTGAAGGTAAAAAATTAATCAATTATTTCAAGACTAAAATGAACAATAAAGGCACTTTTCTTGTCTGAAATTTGTCAATTTCATAACTAAAAAATGCGAAATTTTCGCCCCTGACGGGGCACTTATACTTACAAGTAAATTTAGTGTACGGTAGCCTCGTGTCCTTCGACGAGTGTGCCCCGTGAAACATACCTTTAGTAAACCCTTTCATTTTGCCTTTTCTTCTAAGCTCTCTAGCAATATAAGCATATTTATCATCATTGCTCGAACAATGCGGTCACGTTTAAATTTTTAATGAATACATTTCAGACTAAAACCGAATGGCAAAGTGAAAGTGGCTCACCAATGTACGTACGTTCATGAGAAATTAACATTTACGATGATTCTGAGCTCTCACTCGCGTCGTTCGCGCATATAAATGTGTATAAACATAGGCGTATATGAGACTGGGGCAGGGGGCACTGTGCCCCCCCCCCCACAAAAAAAAATCAACATTGAAAATTCGGGAAAAATCGGCCTAACAATCAGTAAAAAAAAATTGGGCAAGTTTGTGAAAAACAGCCTAAATTTTAAAATTCGAATTAAAAAAAGCTTTTTCTTTTTGTTTAAATGGCTAACTGCTATCTTTTTGTTGTTGTTGTTTGGAAGAAGCTGCCCGTATTTCCCAAAATGTCAAAATTTTCGGCGCGCTCCGCGCGCGATAATCGCATTTTAAAAGTTTGGAAAATTGAACAATATGTTTAGTGGTATTTTATGTAAAACGTAATAGTTAAGTTGTGCCTTTGATATTTTTGAAGCATAATTGGTCATTACCCTTTTTTTAATGAAATTTTCGTGTTTTCAAAATTATGGGGGGGGGGGAGGGGGGAAGACGACCTAACCACTAATTCTAATTCTTCTTATTAGCGAAAATAACGAATTGGAAGTCAATGAAATACAGATTCACATGTCACTAAAAGGGGCAAAAACTGTATTTGTTTGAAAATGAAAATGCAAAATTTTCTCACCCTGGCAGACCCTCGCCTAATTACGTTTTTATGTGACTATTTAATATCAATATCACTCCTTATTTTCCTGCAATATGAATGACCTTTTCATGCATATTTTAAAGGCAAAACAAGGGTGCACCCTCAGCCACTTTATGAACACATTCTGCATACAGCCTACAGGGGATCCCCTTTCACCCCCCCAACCCTTGCAGTACATATCAAAAATGAATATTTGTGCATTAATCAGGTATTTGGGCAAAAAACTTGCCCCCCCCCCAAAAAAAAAATGAAGAGGTCCCATACGCCTATGTTTAAATTTTTTGAAAGGATATTGCACGACAATGTGACGTTGTTTTTTGAGTCAATAATAGCGTAATACAAAATTTAATTGATCAGACGTGAAAATCTGTATACATTCTGAAGCGCTCGCTCGCTCTGCTCGTATAATTTTCTTTAGCAGTGAATTTTTACTATGTTTAATTCCCTAGAAATATGTTCTTAAATGCCTTATAAATGCGACTATAAAGGCAAGGTTCACCCTGGGGGTTTTAATGAAAGCAGAACAACGAGAGAAACATATTAATGAAAATTTGGCGAAAATCCACCAAAGAATAGCAGAGTTATAAACTTTCAAAGTTTTAAATTTGTGACGTCACATGCGAGCAGCTTCCCCATTGCCATGCATTATAAATTCCATAAAGTGCCATTTTCTCAGAAAATTGAAAATGATGTTACCTGTGCATTCAATATATAATTAGAAACATTATTTCATGCATGCTTCTATGAAAAACCCCCATTTAATTATCATGAACCAATAAAAAGTGGCAATTTATTGAATTAATGTTACATGAGATATGGGGAGCTGCTCCTATGTGACGTCACAAACTTAAAACTTTGAAAGATCATAACTTCGCTATTCTTTGGTGGATTTTCGCCAAACTTTCATTGATATGTTTCTCTCATTGTTCTGCCTTTATTAAAACCCACTTGATGTCAGGGTGAACCTTGCCTTTAATACTCTATTTTTACAAAAAGTCCCAACCGTGCAAGGGGTTATCCCGCTCCCACGACCCCCCCCCCCCCCCCCGGCCTCGGTCGCTTCGCTTCCTCGCCGAGGATATCTCACACTGTCACATAAAATGTGCCCCCGTCGAGATTTTGCCCCCTCAAAACGAAAAGTGTTCCGGCGCGCCTGACAGTTGGCCACTACAGACACTTAAAAAGTCATTTCAATGTAGGATATTAACATTCATTATATTGATATGTTACATTATTTAACTTCACCTCCTTGGGTTGGATGCCATAAGGCTTCATCTATACTGGCAAACATTTTGACTGTAAAAATGGGACAGCAGCATCAGGCAATACAGTTCAACCTTTTGGAAGCTAATGAATAATAAAATCAGTTACATGTCTGCATCTAAACGAATAATGTAAACTAGTAAAACCCAATCTATCACCAAATAAATCAGAATTAAATAAAATCTAGACAATAACTGTATATCAGCCACAACTATCATATCACTTACTAGTACTGAGTATCATCCTGTAATCTTCCGTTGCAATACCCTGTCTGAGGACATGGATTCTCAGGACCAATTTGTACCTCGCCTGTTGTTGTAACCAAAGTGGCCCGTTTCCTTCGACGGCTAGTAGCTGTAGAGGAAAAGAGCAAAGGACAGTGACGCAATAAGGAGAAGTCAAAACTGCCTCAAGAACCAAGTGAGTTAAACAAGCAATACACTAGTTAGCATGTATATTCAGACTAGAAAGAATTTCCTTGAACTTGTTTACTTCAGGAGAAACAAGCATTTGAAGAGTTTAATTCCAAAAGGAGCGAAATCCACTTTCGTTACTTCTGAGTAAATCACCCTTTTTTATTTCTCCCTTTTCCCTTTAGTCATGTACCTTGATATTGTTATATATGTTAAAGGTATCAACCTGGACCAACATTATATGACTGGAAAAAATCTACCGATTATACTTGATTTTTAATATTTTTTTAAAATTTGTTTTTTCATGGATTTAGCACCTTTTGGAATGAAATATGGATTTAGCTCCTTTTGGAATGAAACTCGCACACAAAAATCTACACAACCATTATTGCATCAGTTGTTGCTTTCACGAATATTCACTGAAGTGATTGATACTCCCGCCCCAAATTGTCCCTGACTTATTGCCATAATATGCTGTTACCCTGGCAATGCAATTTCCCCAAAACAGAAAAAAAAATCATTTGATCCACAGGATTTTGCCTGATTTATTGCCATAATATGCCGTTACGATGACAACGCAGTTTCTGATACATGCGAAAAATGTTTATTAAACATCTTCAACCTAAGACCAATGAGTGTACCAAATTCCATGAGCACTGGTCTAAAACTGGTGAAGTAGTTTGATCCGCAAGATTTTTACCTGATTTTTTGTAGTAATATGGTGTTACCATGGTAACACAGTTTCTGATACATGCGAAAAATGCGTCTTGCACATCTTCAACCCAAGACCAATGTGTGTAACAAAATCCATGAGCGCTGGTCTAAAACTGGTGTAGTTTGATCCGCAAGATTTTTACCTGATTTTTTGTAGTTATGTGCCGTTACCATGGCAACACAGTTTACGACACAAGAGAAAAATACACCTTGCGCATCTTCACCCTAAGACCAATGTGTGTCCCAAATCTCATGAGCATTAGTCAAAAACTAAAGAAGTAGTACGATCCACAAGATTTGCAACGGACCGACTGACCGACTGCATTATGCTTGGAAACAAAAGCCTAGCCAGAGGTGAGTGTTTTATACTGCACTCTGATTGGTCAATTGGATTTAGCTCCTTTTGGAATGAAACATGATTTTGTACCTTAATATTTTCCATCTTACTTCTGAAATTTTTAATGAGATATAGTGCATATTGTTTCCATGTATGAAATCAATATTTTAAAACAAAAAACTCAATTTTGATAAAATATGGATTTAGCTTCTTTGGAATCAAGCTCTTCATTTATAGAATTAATCTCCAGCCCAGATAGAAACTCATACCACAGAAAGCTACAAAACAAATTCATCATTTAGAGCATTTTTTTGAAAGTAATGAATCCCAAAGTTTGAACAATCCAATTCAACATGCATTTATTTTTTGTTGGATCAAATCTGAGCAAAACCAGCTTGGTGTGCAAATAAAAAACACAGCCTTTATGTGAATTTACATTAATATCTGACTATGCTTTCCACTCTAACAGATAGAGACAACTTCATGACATACCTGGAAAAGGGTACGGATAGGGCACATTTTTCAAGGTGACATAAGGTGGCCATGGATTTTGATTCAGAATTCTTGCTTCTTGGTAAGATAATGTAACATTGCCAACAGTGCTGGCATCATCTGGGTAAGAAAATGTTATTATAATCATTGTCGGCGTCATTATTATCATGAATTCATTATGATCATTAACGTTAGCACTAAAATTAAGGACTCGTGAATAACACATGTCCATGTGACCATCATTTCCATCCACATCACCACAACCACTATCAATAATTTTATACTTACCACCACTTAGAACCATTGTATTCATCTTCCTGACATTTTCATCACCATCATCATCATCACTATTATAATCCCAATCGCCATCACCATCACCACCACCACCACCACCATTATCATTTTGTTTTTCAGAAGCATTGAAACGCTCAGTTCACCCAGCTGAGGGCTATATAAAAGCATAACAAAATAAAGTGCATAGTTTACAGTTAAATTGTCTTTCAATAAGAGCATTATATCAATTAAAATAACTAGGTTTAGTCATGATCTCAGATGGCCCCCAGCTATAGCAAAATAGCACAGTCTTATTCAAACCATATTGGTCAATAGTTTTATGTACGAGCTGCTTTATGGCATTATTATATCAAGTACCACATAATCTACAACAGAAAAAAATATGACATGCATGTAGTAATAAGTAATGAAAATTATCTAAGGAATGGGAACAATGAAAACTCACTTGTTTGTGACACGATCACATCAAAACTGGTTATTTCTCCATTGTCATGACTGAACAAATCTTCAGGAAGTGCGACCGTAAGAGTATATTCCTTTATATCTGGAACGATCATGTTGTCAGTATATGGGTAATCTTCGCGTACAGGTGGTGGGGCTATAGCAAAAAGGGGGTAAAACACAGACAAAATCTGCAATAATCCCTTTCGTACTGACGATTGTATAATACATGTCCATATTAGCATCAATGTCAGAGCTGCGAACTTCTGCTGACTAAAACATACTGCTACACAATTAAAATCATATTTTGAAGGGAAAAAGCAAATTTTGGTGCAACAATGGGCAAATTACACATATTCTGCATGCCTGCTAAATAAAAAAAAAACATATTGTGCATAATAAAAAAGCACGCTTTCCTACCATAACTGATGAAAAAACACATATCATAAAAATATGCAACGCACTGTAGTTGGCAGCTTTGTAAAAGTTCCAAAGTAGATGAATTTACACTGGTGTAATTTGCTCCAACACAGTTCTCATTGCAAGGTCTACGGCAAACGCGAGTTAAAGCAAAAGCAAACCGTCTTCAATGGTTAAACTACTTCTGGAAGTGTTTTAGCTTTGGAACAGCACTGTGGTAGCATCAGAATAAATAAGTACAATGTGAATTGCACTCCAGTTCAGTATATCCTGTATACATGCTCCAAATCGCACATACATAATTAGCAAAATTTGCTTCAAGACCGGTAATTCGCGAGCAGTGTCCTTCTGCGTTTTTATTGCATTTTTATTCACTTTGTATATGTCTGTATGTCAGAAAGTGAACATTTTTGCAGTTGCTTGATTTGTGGTGAAATTGGTGAAAATAATACAAATTTATGATTATATCCTTCATCAAAACATTGATTAGCCCAAGATGGCTCATGTGACAAGATATAGTTTCACTATTAATTTATGCCCCCAAAAAGATCTCTCAGAATTGGAACTTCACAAGTCCACCGCTGACTGATGTCACGATCATTAACGCTGCATGTATTTCATGTACGCAATGAATACGTATATGTCGAATAAATGCAAATCACATATCGCGATGTACAAATCATTCACCGTCAATTAAACCAGATCAAAGACAAAAGAAATCCCCCCCCCCTCAAAAAAGGGGGAAATAATTAGGCCAGAAAGGTGGTTCCTATTATATACACTATTTTTTTAGACACATAAATTGTCTCCGGGGGAATTATTTTAGTGGCCACTATAGGCAGGTTTGACTGTATGTGTTTAAAACAATGTCTATAAAAGTCACTATTTTTTTCCCTTTGGAGGACAGGTTTAACCCACTGAAGACGGTTTGATTTTGCTTTAACGTGCATTTCCCATAGACCTCGAGATATCTCGTGTCTAGTCTTCAACTGGTTAAATGTAAGCTCACCTGTTATTACTTCTGTTTACTTTCTACTTACATGTTTCAGGAGTTACCACAGGTGCAGTGGTTGCTGGCATCCCATCATGCCCACCATCATTAACAGCAATAATCTAAAATTACAAATAAAGCGAATCAAAGCTGAGGTCATAGTTCACTATCACATGATTATACAAAACATAAATTGCAATATAAACTGCACCCATAAAATATTACATCATACAAAATGGATAGCTTAAAAAAGTTCTGAATTCACTGCATCTTCATTAATGACTTTTTAATAAATACAGTAGTGATATAGGGTTAGAAATATAGCTATACTCTATATGTTTTTTTTAATGAATAATTACCAATGTCTATGAAATGCTGCATTGAAGACATAAAAAAAAAAACAGTTTCGTTTTTGCTACAAGCTGGTGTATAGACAATCTACTTACTGTAAAGATGTATCTGTAACCAGGAGTTAGGCCAGTAAACAGGTAATGTGTTTCTTTTGTTTCAACATTATCTTCCAGAGATGGCCTTTCCTGAAAAATGGAAAAATTGTAATGTGTGTTTTTTTTTAAATAAAGCCTTTAATAGCCATATCAGTCATACTACATAATGCACAGAACCACTTGGTAGTATAAACATCCTATTCTCATTTTTCTATCAAACTACAGCTTCTAAACTATTTCACTTGATCAAGAATAAAAATTAACTCTTACTGAGCTGGGCTATTTTCAGCACCTCTCTGACGGGGGTAGGGGGGGGGGTCCACAGTTTGTAGTGAAATCACATTTTTAAGCAATTTTTGGCGTGACATGCTTATTTATAATTATACATAATTATTATGTGTAAATTCAGAACCACATACCTGGATGTCGTACAAATTGTCTTAAAAGGTATGGGACATCGAAGGAATAAAGTCACAAAATATCGCGGCGAGACCTTTCGTGTTGCAGATATATCGCACGAAACGTTGAGGGGGCCTCCCACCCACCCCCCCCCCCAGTTCAGTTAGGGTTAAATTACAGAAGGCTCAACATATTAATCTATTTAGGGGTTCACATAATTCATTATGAGTTGCTGTGTATTTTACAAAATAGAAAAAAAACACTGTATGGAAGGGTACCCCCCACCTTGCCAGGTGCCCTAAAACCGCTAAAATGGTTGCATGGAATGAGAGTTATCAATCTAAATAAGTCCCTACATATGTCATTACTGTGCATTGTCTATAGGGGCATGGGTTGGAATGGTGCAGACCCTTTCAATTAGTACACAACTCAATCACACCATTCACATTTGAAAATAAAAGCTTTCAATTCGGCATCGATCACTTAAAATAGCGGAGGCTGCGTGGCTGAATGGGTAAGGTCGTGGCTTCCCGATCTACAGATCACCGATTTCAGTCCTGCCGCAGCCGACGTTTGTGTCCTTGGGTAAGGCACTTTATCCACATTACCTCTCACCATCCAGGAGTATAAATGAGTACCTGGTACAGTGAGAATGACTTAGTTTGTCTGGCTTGATGTGTCTCATTGGCAGCTCAGCTAGGAATATTCCCCAGGGAGTGGAAATGTTGCACATCTTTGTGCTGGTTGGAACTGTATCCCAGTGACCAGGGTAATGATACAGGGCCCTCTGGGAGAACAGTGCTTGTCACTGAAGAGGCTACCCTGGTAAACAAGGCTCCATCATCATCATCATCATTATTATTATTTACTACTATACTACTACTATTATTATTATTATTATTATTATTATTATTATTATTATTATTATTATTATCATCATCATCATCATCATCATTATTAGCATACAACCCACTATAGGGCGAATCCAAACAATGGGTTTAGGAGAGTGCGTTAAGGGAAATCGAATCAATAGGCCGAGAAACAAAAGAATTCACGCTAAGGTTGCAATTAGAGGAGTTATTATCATCATTATTATTATTATTATCATCATCATCATCATCATCATCATCATCATCATCATCATCATCATTATTATTATTATTATTATTATTATTATTATATAAAGTTGTGATTCTATTTGTATCTTCAGCAGTTTCCTGTATGTGAGTACAATTTCACTCAATTGAAGTGACGCAGTGTGATAAGAATATATGGAGATGTAGAGGACACTATACAATGTTGTTGGGTAACCTCTCAAACTCAGATCTCAAACAGCTAAGATAACTCACCTCCCTGGTGCCAACATAGCTGATTTTGTAATTTACAATGTCGCCGTTAGGTTCTTCAGGCACATCATACGTCACCAGTATTGTTGATTGATTTTCGGCCTCAGCCATTGGGCTACCCACCGGGCCTGGGGCTGTTGGATACAGAGAGTAAATCAGTACTGTAATTTACCCACCTGTTGATTTAGTTTTGGTTTCATCTATCTTTTTATTTATTCATTTATCATCTTTATTACTTGATTGGCATTTTTGTTCCTATTTATCTATTCAATTATTCATTCATTTACTTGTTTATTTGTATATTTATGAATCTGGTTTTTTTAATACCGGAGTTCATTTGTTCAGTACCACTCGATGACTTATTCATTCATTTATTCATGTATTTATTTATTTATTTATTTATTTATTTATTTATTTATTTATTCATTCAGTCATTCATTCATTCATTTGTACATGTCATGTATATGGTATCCACAGATTATGCTTGGCAGTTCACACGGCGTCCAATTTTTGACTGTTTATTATTCAACACCAGTGTTGTAGTCGAGTCACCACCTTCCGAGGCCAAGACCGACTCCGAGTCACTACTCTCCGAGGCCGAGTCCGAGACTGAGTCACCACCTTCCGAGGCCGAGGCCGAGGCCGAGTCCGAGTCACCAACTTATTAAATAATGTAATATTTTAGGGCATGGTTTTAACAGTTTAGAATTAGATCTACTTTGAAACCCTAAAATAGATTAAACACAATCACAGACGTTTAACCAATCAACCATTCATTCAAATTAACTAATTACTGAAATTTAACAATATAAAAAACTTCAAACAGTCTCATAGAAGTCCATGACTGGTAGTTGGAGGAGCTATCACACAAGGAATTCACCCTTCTTGACGAAGCATGTAGGTTCTTTGAATTATGCATATACACTGTAGCCAGGTGTTTCTGCCTTTGACACAGAATCTCTGGCTTTACACCTTACCCCATCCTCACCTTCAAACAATGCATGTTAAAATGTCTGCATCAACTTACGGGATGTATCTGTTCTCTGAGAGACATCAGTCGGGACACTTCCCAAGCCACCACTCACTGTCACCACAGATATGTTGTACTCCACACCTGGTGTCAAGTCTTCTACCCTCGCAGCCGGAGAATCAAGGTTCCCATTAAATATAATATTGCCTTCCGAAGGACCAAGACTTATGCTATACGTGTCAACATCACCTTCGGCTTTGGTCCAAGAGAAGTCAATGGTGGTGGTTGTAACACCTGTCACAGAGAGATTAATTGGGCTGGCAGGTTCTGTAAAAAAAAACGACAGAGTAAAAGTGCGGTATCATGTGAAGGGGTGTTATCGTCCAGCGTGCCCCCCCCCCCCACAACACCCCCTTTTGTGACTTAGGATTAAATTATCTCGGGGCACTAGAGAAATAAATTGCTGGTATGTTCATGCTTGATTCTCCCTAAGTAAACAAATTCAAGACAAATCCTTCCAGCCAAGAGATACGATCTATATAGTGTAAAGACGGGTGTATCTTTTAACCAGTTTGGTTCTAAAGGCAATTGTTACTTCTTCCTATCATGTCACTGCCCTTTAAAACACCGTACCACTGGGACAGATACCCCCTTTTTTTGCTTGTCACATTTATTGGCATAAAGCCCCTGGAAACAAATCTCTGCTGGTGCCCCTCGTTTCTAAACATACCGGATCTGCCCCCTGGAATCAGGTG
>JZLH01S0434069.1:55339-66209 GCA_001188425.1 Eucidaris tribuloides
TTATTATTATTATTATTTTCATGGTTTATTATTTATTGAATCGCAGCCAGAGGCTGAATTGTACAATAATTACATAAAAATATACAATTATTGAAAAATAACATTTGGCATGGCATTATGAGATATAAATTTCTTAGAATATTTGAATTTGCAAAGTTATTGTTTCGGTCTAACTTATAAATCAAAAGAAATTGTGTATTTGATATTTAAATTCTTGCCAGGTCTCAATTATCAGAATATTGCTTAATAATGTGGATGAAAGAAGACAAACCAGTGAGTGAGCTACCAGACCAGTTTGCCCGCCTATATAGCATATTTGCACATTTTATGTTTGTTTTATGTGTTAATTTGAATTTGAATTTAAGAAGGATATAGGAAATAATTCTGAAACGACAGGATGGACAAACACACTGGTCTGGGAGTTCCCATACATAAAGTGAAAATATGATTGAGGCATGATTGAATTTATGGATTATTGTTCATGATATATTTTAAATACAATTATAAAATACATCCTTTAAAAATCCAGAACAATGTTAAAATACATTAAAACGTCATGTTGAAAAAAGGCACTGCAAAACTTAAATATATTACACATCATACGGCAGTTAATTTATGAAATTATATTGCACGAGGAGTATAGTTAACAAAATATGTATCGTATATTTTATTATATTGATCAAGTATTGTTTTGATATTTGAGTATCATTGCGCAGCAACCATTCCCATACAGAATAAACGATATTTTTTTGTATATATTTCGTTGAAAACATATGAATAAAAAATGAGTTTAAAGTCATATTTCAGATTTATCACATAATAAAATCAAGACTGAGTATGGTTCCACTTTTATGGGTGCAAAAATTAACAATTTAAGGTTGATTGAAATTTGTGTTATATCCCAGACAGGGTGGTGAGACGACAGATGTACCATTCATTAGTTAGCATTTAACAAATAATATTAATTCCCCTCATTTCATTTCCCCTTTTGGAGTTATGTGGATGCTTTGTTGTGAACACACATCATTTTTTAATACTTTCTTCTCGATTCAAATAAGAAGATTTCGTGCAACATTCATTTATTTTTCATTTTACAACCAAATTTGTGGAGCCTGGATTATGTATTGAAAATACTCCTCATTTTTGTCAGTACCTGTGCCCTAATAAACTCACAGAGTAACAAATGCTTTAGGTTTCTTCGCAGAGTAATACAGTGAAACATCATAAAGAGGTCGGATATAGCAAAACCCTGTAAGAACAAGGTAAATTAACTGATCAAAGCAGTATTTCTTTGTATTTACCGTGATATGACAAAATACCGGATATATATGATTTTCATTGTCCCAATTAAAGGAGTATCCCCGAACTTGAACGATACTTGAAAAGAGTAAATTCACAAGGAAACAAAATGCCTGAAAATTTGATCAAATATCGGATATATTATGACTTTGAAATTTTAGCAATATATTGTATTTTATATGCGCGCGCTCTATGAATAATATCCTAAAAACTTGGACGCTGCCAGGAAAATTGATTGGAAAATATGCTAATAGTTTGATTTTATTGTCAAAGTCACAATAAAAATCACACGAAATATGGTGCTACGTACATAATTAAATCCTTAGTCAAAGGGTTGATAAGAATAAAACACGTTTCAAATACACTGCTATTAATGAAAAAGAAAAATATCCTAAATTATGTTTCAGCAATAACATAAAAGTTAGATTTGCATAGTAACCGGCCTACAATACTGGTATGGACGCACTAAAATTATCACAGGACCCAACACAGATAGTTTACATACAGTTCGTAAGCAATGAATGCGTGTTTCAAATTAATATGGGACCAGGGTAAATATTTTATGCGGACAGAAAAAATCACACAAAGAAATGGTCGCAGTATCAGTAATTTCTAGTTCGCAGATCCAGGTTGGAAGGAGTAAATACATGGTTTTGCAAAATACAGCTGAATTATGAAAAAATACATGAATCCTAAACTTATTATTGATGAGCAATATGCACAATCCATCAGAATTGCTAAACGGTAAAAACGCTTTATCGACACACTTAGTATATACAAGCCAACACAGCAGTACATACAGTTGTAGCAAATGAACACTGTTCCACACCAAATTAATCAAGCCGTCCGGTAAAATATGATTACTAGGGACAGAAAAAAAGTGTGTGATATGTGTGTCTACTGGTAGCCATCATTGGCCATATTCATTCACAGATTGGACAAATCCTGTACAACGTAGCGATTATTTTTTTAGTGGTGTATTACCCAATTTGGACGATTTTACTAAGCACAAGATACGTCATCACCTGACCATGCGGTAAGTACTTTTGCATGATCGATTTGCATGTTTGGCGAAGGTGGAGAATTTGTTACTGTGAAAGCTCCTCCTGAATGACACCCCAGCTCCCTCAGTTTACGGCGGTTTCGGAGGATTTCTTGCTTTTTTCTGTAAGAACAAAGCTTGACAATGATTGATCTATGTTTTGTAGCTTGACCCGCTTCAACTTTCCCAACTCTGTGAGAACAATCAATATCAGATACACACAAGTTCGCTTCTACTTTTTGCGCTATGTCTATCGCGATTTTGTCAGTATTTTCGTTTGGCGTTTCCTGTACACCGAAGATTCTGATGCTATTTTTACGGGATTGCTGTTGCGAGCGATTTAGTTCCCCTTGTATGTTATTTATTTCGACCATAGCAGCTGCGTATTATTAATATAGGAATTTTTCGTAAAGTGCGTCAAAAATCGAACATTGTGTCAGTTTGTAGCGCCTTGTACTGTTTGTTAAACATATTTTCCAATTTGTCACTTGCTTTGGGGGAGGGGACAATATGCAGTAGGTAGGCCGATAATGTCATGCCCCACTTTCCTGTTTCTTACGTTAGTCATGTATGATGAAATAATAATTATTTCATATTTTCCTATATGTGTAAACGATAATTTCTCCCTTGTACCGAAATTAGATGAAGCAATGATTATCTCACACGTTAATTCGGCTGTCAATTCATTGTTTTTTTATTCTTGGTGGACAAACTATGAATAAACACAATTTCATATAATAAAACACCAAATGATAAATGCGGGAAATTACATCATCAGCTTGCTCATTGCATATTCATGAAGACATGCATTGAACCGTTTCACCAAAATAATGAAAAACTTGTAAATATTATAACTTTGTTATGCATTGTCCGATTATAATGAAATTTTCAGTGTTTTGTTTTCTGATTTTACTTTTTCTGTTCAAATCTTATTTTCAGCATGGAGTACCCCTTTTACGACCTCGTTAGAATGAGATTTCACTGTACATGAATTAGTAATCCAGCACTTATCCAAATATACGCCCACAGATATAAGATTATTGTTACATTTTGCACATAATACACATAATGATGATGATGATGATAATAATAATAATAATAATAATAATAATAATAATAATAATAATAACAATAATAATAATAATAATAATAATAATAATAATAATAATAATTATAATAATACTACTACTACTAATAATAATAATAATAATAATAATAATAATAATAATAATAATAATAATAATAATAATAATAATAATAATAATAATAATAACAATGATAACAATAATAATAATCACCACCACCACCATCATCACCTTCAGGCATAATTAAACAATTGCTAGGATGAAATCATGAAGCCTTCCTCAATAAGTTTCCATTTTACCACTAATCAACCGCCACACTGTTCAACACAATATGATAAATGTACCTTCCCTTGGGACTAAATTGGGGCAAAAAAAAAAATCTGCATTTCAGAAGCTAAAAATGACAAATGTTCTCACCCTGGAAAGGGAAGCCCCTCCCCCCTTCGTTATATACTTGGTTATTTTTCATTTCAGCATAAACTAACAAAAATTACAGTGCATTTTTTAACTGCAGTCATTAATAATATTATGCATTTATTGGTCTAAAAATGGGGACATAAATTTATATTCATGACGATAAAAATTTCCAATATTAAAACTCTTGAAGAGGATTCCCTCCCAGACCTTGCCCCTTTCAGAATATTTAACAATTTCCACATGAACATTGAAAAAGAAAACACTATTCACTTTTCATTTGGAATCACTATTAATATTAAACATTCCTTTTTCATAAAATGAGGCTTAAATATACATTTTGGAAAGTAAAAATGTCACATTTTCTTACCCTCCCCGTCTCTAAAGTGTACTTATATAATTTCAGCATAACTAGTCAAAATCACTATGCATTTTCAACTGTAGTCAATAGTAATATTATGCATATTCATTAGTCCAATATTGGGCTAGAAATCTTCATTCCCAAAGTTAAAAATATCAAATCTTCTCACCCAGTGAGGGGAACCCCTTTTCAGACCCTCCCGATTCTTAAGTCTACTAAGTTATTTATTATTTCAGCCTAAAGAATCTAAAAAAATGTTAACATTATGCATTCCTTTGTCTTTATAGAATGAGGCTTAAAATTTACGTTTTGGGTGGTATGTTAAATTTTCTCATCCTGGGAGGGGATTCACTTCCAGACCCTCCCCATTTCTTAGTTTACTTAGTTATTTAAGTATTTAAGAATAAACAAAGCCAACGTTTTCTTAGTGTTTTTCATATGCAGTCATTGTTTATACAGTCCTGGACACAATTTTGGAATGTGTTTATTTCTTTCTTTGGGTAGCCACCTGTTTTAAAATGCAGTTTTCTTACGAATTATGATCAATTGCCCATGCAGAACATATCATTTCTATGTTCAAATGAGCTCGACTAAGGGGCGGCGCCAGGGTAAAATTTTTGGAGGGCCGAAATCCGTAGGAAAAATTTTGCCTGCCGAACAATTTTTTCTTACTAGCCAAAATTGCCGAACAGCGTGACGCAGCGTCTGATAAGCGGGGGCAGGGGGCCGACGACGACAAACAGCATTTTTGCCCGCTATTTGTTTTTTACTAGCAAAATCAACAACAAAAGGAGGGCGATATTTAAAAAAAAATAGTAAAATTCCCATCATTTTAATAATAAAATAGGGATGGCCGCCCACCCTTAACCCCCCCCCCCTGTCTCGACTGCAGGGCAAGAAACATTTTCCTGATATGATTGAAAACTGCATTTGGTAGAAAAATATATTCCAAAATTTTGTCCATGACTGTATTATCCGTATTTGTATCGTTCATGCGAATTACTTCACCATAGTTGAAGACTATTCTTTGTTTTTCTTTCATTCAAAATTTTGAGAAATTCACCTCTGATGTGCACTAGATCGTTCCATTTTTGGGGCGGGGTAAAATTTGCAAAAGCTACGGTGTTGGGGATATTTTACAACTTTTTTTCAAATGCTTATAACTTATATTCTCAAAAAATTAAGCAAAAGTCACTCTGAATTATGTTTGTGAATAATTATTTCAATAAAACTTTTGATAAGATTAACCTCTATGTCCAAAAATATCAAATAAATGTTTTACCTGTATATCCTTCTTCATTACCAGAAGCTATTTCACTACTTGGTAGTGACGAAAAATGTTTCATTTCAAATCCAAGGTACATTTTTTTCCCGTAACGCCAACCGTCAAAAATTCCCTCAGCTGGGGGCTTCCATTTGGTGCATGGTCCCCCTCCCAGATCAGCTGACGAGCCAAAAAAAAAAACAGAAAAAACCCCTTCTTCTTGGTGGGTGGGGGGGGGGTACTCTGTACGCTAGTGTTTCCATTTTCATTTTACCCTGGAGCCGCAGCGCCCCTGGGAGGTATCCGTGTAAAATGTGGGTTTGGATTGTAATCAGACTCTTAAAAAGTACATTGCTATCAGAAATTCAGAAAGCTTACTAAACTTTTACACATTTCATGTTTGCTATCTTTTTCCGAACGAGATATTTTTTTCGATAAAAAAAATAATTCATATTATGCTGTTGCTATGGCAACAGAAATTATATGACATAAACATAAATATCAAACATATCAAGAATTGCTAATAGTCAATGTTATTAACTTGTTGTGCAAATACTTTGAAAAACGGTCGTGTTTTTACGCTTTTTAAATGAAAATAGCCTTATTTTCTCAAAATATAGGTGTTTCCATGGCAACCGTCATATTGGGTGGTAACCACGACCACAGATAATTAAGATTTTGATTGTAATCAGACTTTGAAAAAGTTGGCCTACATCACGATCAGAAAGTCAAAAGGCTAACTAAGATTGTGTGTTTTTTCCTAACTGCTCTCCCTCTTCAACCAGATAGTCATTTTTCTCTTTGTTTTGTCATGTTGTTGCTATGGTAGCAAAACAATGTGGCATAAAAGTAATGAAATTATCAAAAAAATGTTGAAAGCCGTGTTGCGAGCCTTTAAGATTTTTTTTCGAAAATTTACATCCTGTTTTAAAGATTTTTCATGAGAATATCATTATTTTTCTCAAAATTCAACCATTTCCATAGCAACCGTCATTGTTATGAGGTAACCATGACATCGGATGATTGGAATTTTTATATAAATCGAAGAAATATGTTTAAATTAATATATTTTGGCATTTACACCGTGTTTTTTATGATGTTTAATGAGGAATACACGTTCTTTAAAAGAAAATATTTCGTTGCCATGGCAACGGGTGAAGACGTAATGTAGAAAAATAGCAACAAGTTGATTCGTGTTCAGCACCCCCAAAAGAGGGGAAGTAACACAAAAAATTAAAATCTACAGAAAATTTTAAGAACACTACACCTCGCCGTCTACTACTAAACTTAGTTCGTGAAAACGAATTTCGAATGAACAGGTACTGAGGATCGTCATCACGAACTCGCCTCGACAAAGAAACGCCTACTGACTCGGTTCGTGAAAACGGTATTTGGCCATTTGCCCGTGTCTAACAACTAATGTGACGTAACGTATGACGAAACGAGACAAGATTGGGTCCTGAAATTTTGTGAAGTTGTAGACATCACTATAACTAACTGAAATCCGGTCAGAACTCAAAATCGAAATTTTCATCGAATTCGGCTATAAGCTCACTTCGTGAAAACGGTGACGATATAATTGTCCTTTAAAATTCATTGGTCTGATACCTTTCAATTTATTTTCTTTATTTTTTAAACATTGAAATTAAATTTTCTTCCTCTTTTCTTTCAGTTTTCTTTTTTTTTAAACCTAAAATTATGTTTCTTTATTATTACAAATCCCATTTTCTTTCATTTTTTCTGTAAAATTTCTGTTTACTAAAAAGTAAACTTCGGGTTTCCTCCATTTTTCTCATAAGTTCCCATTTTCAAATTCAGAAATAATATGGATTTTACATAGATCATGAGCACATTTTTATAACATGGAAAAAGTCTGTAAATTTGCCACAAATACTCATTGACATTCTACAACATGAAGCCGGTGATTTCAACATCGAGAAAAGAATGATAGTGAGATATTTAAACAGCAGAAATAATGGCACTGGCTTTAGTTAAGTTCATCAACGTTTGTGCACGAGTTACATCCTACCTGTAGTTTAGAATGAGTATTGTACTCCATGTCAAAACATTTTTTTTCTGACTTATTGATCATTTTCTGGTGATAAATCACTGTCCAGTTTGATTTCAAGGTCTTGGTTTCCTTCATAATCTAATACAAAATGATTACTTACACGCTAGATCATCGATTGCACTCTTGGAACTCGGTTTATTGTTACTGTATGCCACGACTGACAAAGTATAAATTTCTCCAGGTGTTGATAGATTGACACAGGATGCAGTGAAAGGCACGTCTGTTTCATCAACCACATGTGAAGGAGGTTCTGCCATGCCGTTTGAACATGTAATATTAAAGGTATCCACCACTCCCCCAGGATGCATCCAAGATGCTGAGATGGATGTCGTGGTGGACACACCTCGGCTTAAAGTCACAGCTAGCGGCACTGTTAGATAAAAATAAAAAAGACGTACACTACTTGCACAGTGGTCCACTGGACAGTGTCAATTAACATTGAGCTAGAGCTTGGCTCAACACGTAAATTTTTTAGTTTCTTAATCATGCATATACTCAAGGCTAGAAAATCATTTAAATGGAAAACCCAGCACATGTCACATTCAGAGGCTGCCATAGAATACCCAGAAAATAGATATGTAAACTTTTTAATGAAACTGAGGTAATTTTGCTTCAAAATGGCTCTGATCCATTAGGTATGCATTGTGATCTGTATTTTTTAAAAAATGTTTCTGGGTGTGATATGTACAAGCCTGTTATCCACAAAGGGTTGAGAATCTAACAGGAAGTGGCAAAACTAAGCTAGAAATACATACGAGCTGTGATAGTGATGGATGCATCTTCCCCACGCTGACCATAGCTGACTGAGGTCACTACAATGTCGTAGTCATCACCAGGTATCTCCAGGCCACCACATGAGGCTTGTAGTGGATCGGTCATGGGGTCCACTGTCGGTGGTGTAGCCGTACCATTTGGACACATGATATCATAGTACTCCACCACGCCCCTAGGATTTTGCCAGGAGGCTGTCACAGAATCGGTACTGGAACGGACCTCCATCAAATCATCAGCCACTAGAGGTACTGAAAAACACAATATACTAGGTGTGAAAAATGATATTTGTCAATTTCGGAAATTAAACACAAAAACTGTACAACAGATTATAATGGCATTGAATATAGTGACAGCATAATAGTGAACATTTTCATTTGAGGTGGTTTGAAGACGATATCAATAATCAGTTTTATGTAATAAAAATAACCATATCTAGAAAAAATGAATCTATATGATCATGTCACCTATGATATCTAGTGGATACTTTTTGATGACCAACTTACAAGCCGTCAGTCGAATCTCGGCTTCATTCCTCTGACCATTACTAACACTGGTCACTGTCAATGTGTAGTTATCACCTGGATTCCATACCCCATCACATGATGCTTGGAACTCATCCTGGTTAACAGTGCCGTTGCTGCATTCAACCTCATAAAGGTCCACTATTCCGCCGAGATCTTGCCACGTTGCACTAATGGAGGTTGTGGTGGATACGTTTTGGCGTAAATTTACTCTTAATGGTACTGGAATAAATCAGGAAATTTGCATGGGGAGAAAAAATAAAATTAGACAAGATAAAAATCAAGCCATTGTCAGAATGTCGTTTTTTTACATGGTCATGTCATCCATCAGCAACAATAAATCCAACCAGAGGTTTAAAGGATAATTTTAAATTTCAAATTTCAAATTCAAATACATTTATTTCTTCTTTTCAAATGACAACATCACAACATAAATATAACAATTTCCAAGTTGTAATCACATAATAATTACTTGTATATAACGACAGAACCTAACGGGTTGAAACAAATACCAATCTATACACTAAGTGGAGTTTATGTCTAGGATGAAAAAAAATTGTCTTAAATTTGTTTACTTGAGAAGAATGACCCAGCATGAACCTACCAGTACTGAATTACAGTACACCGATAGAATTTGAACTTGAACCCTGGTGTAAACAAATTTGCCTGTCACAGTAAATACTGATCATGGTGATTTTAGACAAGGAGATTGATCATTGATTTTGAGTAATTCGTTGGATCCCGCAAAATTCTTCCAGGCAATGTCGTTTTCCGAAATTGCCCAATTATTGTCACTACAGCATCGGTCAATGAACACCTAAAGATATTCCAGGTCTTCAGTGCCAATACATGACCAAACCACAATGACAAATGGGAGAATGTAACGCTCACATCGTCTCTCTTATAAAGCAAGGGCATTACTTGCGCTTTGTCTCGACGGAAGCTTATTCTATGGCACAGCCATGACAGACGCGCGAGAAATTTCCGTGTTGAAGATATCGCGTGGAGTAAAAAAAAAAAGCAAATTAGCAAATTAAGTCTGTCTCAGAAAAACAACCACTAAGATCCAAACACCTCACTATCAAAATCAATGATCATAGTATCATTTTGTTGAAAAAGAATGTTCTACACCCATGAAATATACACTCCGAATTGACATTTTGTGGATGATGTTGAAGAAAATATAACGATCGCAAGTGTAGCATTCTTTTTGTATAACGAGGCTCAATCCTGCACGCCGTTCATGATTTATGTCACAGATCACATGCAACCACTGATACACTATTTAATTACGGACCGCATACATAGGAATCAACAAAATTACCAATTGCTGCGTCAACCGAATCGCAGCTGCTCTGTTGGTTAAGAAGAAGTCTCCAACAATCTTAGAATATCCTTGTTTCGAACGTTTGCTGGAGTAATCATTTTCCGAACCCAATTTTGTAATCATCTTTTAAACTAGATTGGGAGGATAAAGGTTTATGTACTTAACAATAAATGAATAGTCATGACGGCTGCAAATTGAATCGCTACATAGTGGCTTAGTACCTGACCTAAATTAACCAATCGTTTGCTTACGCGTACCAAAGATCACCCGGCATCAAACAGGCGTGAACGTGCAGTTGTGATCAACGTGTGGAGGACCTAGGCGCCCAATATGGTGCTTACACTTCCGTTAGCAATGGACGCATCCAATGAATATATGGTCCAGTGCCAATCCCAGAAAAGCGTGCCCCATAAAAGGTCTCGAAAAGGCTCACTCTATAATCGCCAAACATTCGACAACCACGTTGTGTCATTTGAGGTCCGCAGTGGTCCGTGGCATATCGTTGCCACAACGTTCTGGTAGATGAATTTCAAGCCTAGCCCTGACACTCGTGCTCTATACCGCCACCAGCCGAATAGGCCACTCACACCGGCAAGTATACAGAAATTCTGTAATTCAGTAAGACAACATAGCATGCAATGTAATTAAAAAGGAATCAGTGTTGAATAATGTTTCAGCATGCTTTCATATGTTAATCTTTTATTTGGCATCT
>JZLH01S0434125.1:0-20555 GCA_001188425.1 Eucidaris tribuloides
CATATTTCCCTATGCTCCCTGTCTCTGATACGGTCTTAAAATGAAAGACCTGAAAAAAATTGCAGTTTAAAACGACCATTAAGTGCTTTAAAGTGAAATAGTTTTGCACCGATAACATTGCTATCTGTCTTGTCACATTCGTAGATACTTTTCAACGTTCTATATTTTCTAATTTAAGATTCCTACACTACCTTTGCTCTCAAAAACTAAACAATGAGTAGGATCATAATATATACTGTGTAAATATTGACAAAACTGATGTTAGACTGTTCAATGTCCTCTTTAAGGCTTCTTAAGTAGTAACACAGTTTTTGTCAACGGTCATATTCGAGTTTCTTTTCTGTTAATCTTTTATCATATTTTTGATAAAGTGAAACGTAACCTGTCATTACCGAAAGGTTAAAAGCTAACGTGTTACAATAATGATTCGTAAATTTAGCAGTTTATAATACCAACTTGCTATCAAATCCAGTTATACAATTATAATCACCACGCGTATATCAACAGCAAATACATGATAGTTATTGCATGATATTTGAAATTTGTCACGTTTGAAAATACTATCATAACAACCACAAATTCTTGAAATAGCTAAATACGCAATGGAAACTTTTCGTAAAATGTAAGTGAACAATGGCGCTGTGATCAGAGACGAGTGGTATGTAGTAAATATGAAGGTTAATGTAATTATGCCGCCTAATGTTTATACTTTGCTCACCCTGACTGTCTCAATTGTTGCTCTTTGTTCATCAATGTACACCAACATCAAGGAAATAAACTTTTTCCCTTGACGTTCTGTCCATAAAACCAACAACACGTTATTTCAATGTGAACACAGTTACCGTTATCTTTCATTAGTAATCAATCGGATTTTCCAACTTAAATGACAGTTGTCTTAAAGTATGATTTCGACTCTTGATTTTTTTCAGTCTTCTCGTTAAAGTGATAGGCTAACAGTGTGGAGCTTCAATTTAAACAAAATGTCAAACTGTGATATCTGAGCTACATAGTATTGTTCAAATGGACAAATAAACACCCTAGAATACAAAAGTTTGCAAAATTATGCTGCCAATGGTAAGGTATGCATTAATAAACAATTTCTACTCCTGTGGATGATAAAATAGCCTTGATCTGCATACAGTAAGTCTACGGGAGGAAATGGGCAGGCGAATCCGGTCAATATGAATACTTGTAGATTAAGCACTAAACCTCCATTTTGAAATACAATTTTTTCAGGGCTTCATTTAAAGACCTTATCAAAGACACTTGGAGCATGGAGGATTATGTAGCTCACATTTTCTAACGTGGTAAATGTTAGCCAGTGGCTTAAATCTAGAATATTTGAAATTTGTTGGGTTTAGGATTTTCCAACTTAAGGATTCTTAAGTCATGATTTTAACACTTTTTTAGGGGGGGTTCGTTCTTCCCGTTAAAGGGCAGTGACATAATTGGGAGTAATCTCAAATGCCTTTCAAACCAAACTGGTTGCAAGATATAACAGAGATTGAGTTTCTGAACTACATGATACCCCAGTGATACTACCAGTGTTTTTGATACGGTCTAAAAATGAAGCCCTGAAAATTGCAGTTTAAAACAATCATTAAGTGCTATAAAAAAGTGAAAATCATTGAGAGACTATTCCAGCTTTCCCCCATAGACTGCAGTGTTGCAGAATTTCCTATCGGCTGAGAATAATTCATGTGCCAATTTGTATCTGCACATATCGTACTGGTGACACCATAACTGTCAAAACTTTTGTATTCTAGGATGTTTATTTTTTCCATTGAAACAGTGTCAGATAGCAAATTTCGAGAATTTTTTAAACAGTTCTTCTACATTGCTATATAGCGTCTTTAAAGAGAAACATGCGTGAATAAACCAGCAGTTAATTTTTTCTCGAGGCCCCGGAGAATTGGATCCCATAGAAAGCTACACAACAGATTTGTCTTTCACTAGGCAAACTGATGAAAGTGATTTTAAAATGCGTCAACTTTTGACTTTAAAAAATCACTAGTAGAATCCTTGCATAGTTTACTTAACTCTAAAATAGTTTTACCCCAAGTTGATGACTACCCCAATCATGTTATTTACCTTTAAGCTACAATATTTTTAATGTGTAGGGTTCAGGAATAACAATTCAATGTAAACAGAATTATCCTTCATCAATTAGTTAAAGCACGGAGTTCCATTATATCAACGCTGATTTGAGGAAAATTGTCCAATACGCGCCGTGAAATCGCACATGCAGTTTTGATGAGAAACTATGACAATATACAGACTAGATATGTGGGGAAGAGGTTGAAATTGTCAACTGACCTTATGAAGTGTTAATCAACTTAAATCAACTTCTTCTTTCCTTTACACCACACGAAATTATTTTCGCTTTCAAAACCCGAGATGAATCAAGTGGAACAAACTTGACAGTATAAAATCTTACCTTACTATCACGGGCCTTATAGGATGTGAACGTGTACTGATTGTATAAAGATATTATCTCGGCTTCCCTCCTCTATCGTTTTATTTGCCCTGTCTTAGCGGAGAGCATAATTAATAACAATGAACTTACGCTTTATGTCGTGAGTTTTTCGAACCTTTCTATGAAATTGGTGTATGTCAATGCTGCACTTGCAGATGAAAAGATGGAAGCAGCGCTTATAAATGCCATGGAAAGTGGAACCAGTAAATCACGTCGTGGTAGGGTGATGCTCGTGGGCACAGCGCGTGTTGGGAAAACAAGCATCTTACGGAATCTTACTGACCAAAGGTAAGCTATAGGCCTAATCACGAAATAATACAACGGTTTTTCGTAAATAATGTGGCGTCTGCTAATTGCCAGTATACAAGAGACAAACACAACTAACGAGAAGGGATGTTTCCGTCCATCCCCATTGATCGTACCAATGTAGATTTGCCTTGGTATTATTATTTTTTTATTCAGTCTTATCTTAAAACAGGGTAATCCTTTCAAAGCCATGAGGGCTGCTTTTCAAAAAAGTTATGTTAACATAAAAATTACATAGCCGAAAAATAAGAACTAATAATGTACAAAAACCACAGAGATAGTAATACACAAAACAACATAACAAATATATAATTAAACTCAACTAAACTAAACAGAACTAAACTACAATAAAAACATAACTATGGTCGCATCATATAGAAAGAGGAACTCTTTATGACACTGAGTGAAATGAACCTTCTTCGGTTTGAATGAGTTCAAGGTGATAAAAAATGAAAGCAGATGCTTTCGTGACTTGGCTGTTGATAATAATTACTTCGAATGTCCATTTACAAACATGAGTAGTTTGGACATTTTCCACCTTGTTTTAAAGATGTCATAAATGACAATACGCGATGCCGACGTTTTATTATTAAAGGCAGGGCGACGCTTGTACTTACGTTAATGTCATTGTGTAAAATAACTGCTAGATCCCACGATAAAGTCAAGATGATGTTCATTTTTGGCATCACTATTCATTTTGGGATCAAACAGAAAACATACAACTGAAATAAATAGTGGAAACTTAAACAAATCGTGAAATTCTTATTTTGTTATTTGCTTTGGCATTTCTTATGCATTTCTTTTTCTCTTGAACAACTAATAGCGCCACAGAGAAACACACAGAATAATGTAAAATTTATCAAATTTAACCGACGTGTGGCAAATTATTATGTTACACCGCTACCGATCAACTTGCACTTTAGTATCATAATGTGCCAGAAGGAAGTGAGAAAAAAGTCATGTAGCCATATCGTCCAATCTCAGCAGTCGCGACGATATGGACAAAATCGATGTGGACGGGAGAGGTTAAGGGATATGGTGATTAGTACGACATCCTGGAAGTGTTACAGCATGAACGGTCTCACTGTCATGACTCAATTACTCTGTGAAAGGAGAAAAAAAAGCAGTTGCTTCGTCGTATAAAGCAGGGCAGTTTTTTTCTCTCTTTTCATAGTTTTGACACCAACGAGAAAAGCACAGTAGGTTTTGGACATAACACTGTTCATATCCGAGAGGCGAGGTCATGGAAACTGGTCAATAACACCCAAGCTCAAAAATTTGTGCACGGTAGGTAATTTTGTTCTAAACCACATTCCTATCTATTTTTTTTTATTTTCTCCAGTCACCCCCCCCCCATTCATGTCTCGCTGTTTGTCGTTCTGACGTAGTGTTTGTGGAACAACCACTGACATCTAATTGCCAATTAAAGTCAAATTAATTACATTTCAGACAACTTGTAACATAATACCTACATTTTTAGAACTCCTCGAAATTTCTACTAGATTTACTCAAGTGAACACCTCTGCGTGATATTATTACTATGGCTACTAGTCTATCATAGGAATTTGAATAATTTGCATTTAAAATAGATTTTAAATACTATCATAACTTTATGTTTAATCTATTTACAAATTTATTTAAACAACATATTTTATTGGAAAATGAAAGCTATACCACATGAACTCAATCGAAAATTTGAAAACTGTTTACACTTCCGATTATGAGTTGACTTAAATAGGCTTTAAAAAAACAAGCTTTAATTAGTTAAATTGATTTCAACTAGAATTGCCAATTGGTGTCAATTGGAAAAGTTGTTGGGTAATGAAAACGAATAACAGATAGCCGATCGAACAAGCCAAAAATATGATGACTTCCGGTTCAACAGTGTGGAGGCACAAACATGACAACGAAAAAGAAATGTCCAGTTATATCATGCAGTTAGCACACCGACGCACACCAAAAATGTGTTTCTAATATAGCGTAAGTACCAACCCTAAATGGCGTAAATTACATAACCAAATTGCAACCCTAAATGGCGTAACACATGAAAAAAGCTATACCCGAACTGGCGTGAAAATGGAAATCCACTATAATGATACCGCAAGTGGCATGAACAGGGAAGTTCACTGATTTGAAACTTTAACTGGCGCAAACCGTTAAATCAACTTATTTGATACCCTACCCAGATGTCAACTCTCATCTAAAACATGAAATTGTACAATACACAATCAAAAGAGGCGCAAGTAAAACACTCAATAATTTTCCTAATTAGCAATCGTTTATTTTGAATAGGGTACATGTTATTAGATGTAGTCAAATTTTCACCCCTAAATGGCGTAATATACATAACCAAATTAGTAACTCTGAATGGCATGCCATGTGAGAAAACGTTTCCCTAAGAGGCAATTGCCGGTGAAAATGCAACCCTTTCCCCCAAAAGACATCGATGACGCCCGAGGGCTGAAAAGGGACACTTTTCAATGCTTTTTTCTGGACGCGGGTGCGTAGCAGGCCCTGCAGAGATTGGCACCCCCCCCCCCCCTCCGTACTATGTTCTCCAGTATGGATAAAAACCGGAAAATGAATGAAGGAGACATAAACATAAACGACAAAATTACACACTATCGACATGTAGCTTAATTCTAAACAGTCAGTGGGTGATTTCAAGTTTTGGATAAGTGTACGTGTTAGTGTTATCTTAACAATAACACGAGCGTTAATCCGAAACTTGAAATCGATCTGTGTTAGGCTAGTTAACCCCGAAATTATGACGCACTCCCGGAAGTTCGTATTGTAGAAGTGTTAAAAATCGTCTGCTGAACCGAGTTGGGTTGCTGGTGTTAGCGATTTGCATGTGTTTGTCTCATTAACTAACACTAGACCCTGGGGATTAAGAAAATCACCATTTCAAGTTTGTTGTTAGTGTTAGTGTTATTTTTGTCTCGGCTTACCCCGCTTGGTCGCGCGGTTGTACATGTAATGTGTATATGGCGGTGCGATGGTGCGCGGTAATCAGCAAGAAAAGTTACAATGATTTAGATTGTGAAAGATCTAAGACAGAATGACATGAGACATATACATGAATCAAGAGGGAAGTACATGCCTTTCCGACAGTGTTACATTTGCAGTACAATTGTTTAAATTTCATAAAGAAATTACAACATTTTTTCAGGTTTTCTGCGGTTTTCATGTTCGTCGAACATGGGGTGTGACGTCAAACTCGTGTTAACACTCGTGTTAAGCTATCGATTACAGAATCAATAGTGGTCATAAATCCGAGTCGCAGTGTTGGAGTTCGGTTAACGGCTCTTGACGTCCACTAACACTAACAATAACATTAATCTAAAACTTGAAATCACCCAATGTGACTGTGTTATTGTAGACCATTATACATTGGCGTAACCAGTGGCGGGGTATATACAGTGTATACACTTCCTTAATTTAAAGGTCATTGAATATGTTCGCGTTCAGGTTTTTTTTTTTTTTTTTTTGATAATTGAATTACGATACTTATTCCACAACGTTTAGAAAACGAAATGCCGAACACTTCTTTACTGGATACAGAATTAATACAAGTTTAAAGGGTCTAGATCCAATAAATTTATTGTCTGTACTCTGTCGCAAAAAATAGATCTCCACGAGCAAAGGATTACTGAAGCAATGAATAGGAATTACAAATCAAACATTATTACAGGCTGTAAATTTAATACAAATACACGTTCACAAACAATAACGCAGTACACAATAATGAAACACTAAATTTCCTTGACTTTAAACTAATCTTACACAATGAGATGGCCGTGGAAAAAAATTATGGGAATATATTGCGCATTACCCATTACTTAAAGATCCCTAAGATTATGTTTTTGTCTTTCTTGCCGATTGGTACATGGATGCGAATAATACTCCTTAGAACTAGAGGCTTACAAATTTCATTTGTTTACTGTTATCGGTGTCTCATGAAACAAAATGTAAGAAATCTGTATATTAGAAAGTGAGTCCCATTTTATTCCGTTGGAAGTATTTGGTAATATTTACTGTTTTTGTCACTTCACGTGAACAGCTGAAGTTGTTAGCAAGATGCGTACTAGCGGACAAGCAAAGGTAAGTAATTGTTTGAGTTTACGTGTATGTGAGAACTTCTATGTGTATATTCCAAAACGCGTTTCAGTATAGTGAGCCTTATACACTGCTGGTAGAGTTCATTAATGGATGTGTGTACGATGAAACTTCCAATGCGACTGCTCAAAATCATACAAATGATAAATGCCCACGACTTTATCAGTGGTATATTGGTTACTGTAACGAGTAAATGACTTATATAAGGACCAAAATTGCAATATTATAGCAGAAGCCATACGTCGTATGAAAATGATCACTTGGAATGGTATGAATGGTATCATTATGAAGTATTTTCTCCCCTGTCCTGTATTGAGCTCATTTCAACGTGTGCAAATCCTGAACACAATATTTAAAGCACTAAATTATTGTTTTGAGGTACATTTATTTCAGGATTTCCTATCAAGATGTATAGCATTGGGAATCATGCAGCTCAAATTGTTAAAACTATGAGCATCGCTAATGTATACCTGCAACACATCCTCTCCCAACTTATACCATTATTTTCTAGTCCATGTAGAAATGTGGGAAGAAGGAACTAAAAATTTTAGAAATACTACTTTTTACATATTTTTTGCATATTTTCTTGCCCAAAACATCTATTTGTAGGCATCACGGAGTAGAGAGAGAAGAGGTAAGCGTTCTTCTTTTGTAAATATTTAATACTGTGTGGAACAGATTTCCGTAATGTTTCCCGTGAATCAATTACGCAAATAACATTTGTGTCAGTAGTGTACATACAGGAAGGTGGCTATTCAACAGCTTAAAATTAAGGACAAGATTTTTTTACGATATCGATATCACGTATGGAGACAAATTATTATTTTTTGTAATCATAAGCCGTATGTGTCTTCTGAATACATTTTGACGACCTATATCATAAAGTATCAGAAACATTTTATGGAAGGAACGCTAATTTACAATACAAGATAAAAGTTACATTCTTGGCACCACAGGGATACAACATTTGAGGACTATTTCTGCCATTTTTTTTAGAATCAATGTAGTGTATGTTGCGTTGTCAAAGAGTCATCTGTGTTACAAAATAATGCTATCTGATTTGTAATTGTATTTCGAGTGTAACTCTTTCTTTATTGTTACACCGAATCATTTACTTCATACATCGAGGATATAGTAAAAACACGTGTGTGGGTGGATGTTCGTTTTACATGTGTATTGTATTGTATATTGTATCAACAGGATATTATGAACGTGGGTTTCGCAGCTTAGGACAAATTGCTCTGAGAATGCTACGTAATGAACATGTATCTCAACTGTGGTCACGAAAGGAGGAGTCGACGGACGAAACTGATCAGGAGATGACTTACACTTTGTGGGACTTCGGAGGACAAGCAATTTACCAAATTACGCATCCGGTACACAACACTTTTGGTATTAATGTATTATTAGGTCGAATTCAAATATTTATCATTCCATACTTCCGTACAGTCATTTCAACAAAAACGGTAAATGAAACCATCAGATTTGCATATTGGTAATGGACACTTTGTTTCACGATTTCCTTTATGGTGTACACCGTGTCAGAAATTTTGAAGGAAGATGGTAATAGTAGTAGTAATAATTGGAATACTATACTTCTACTACTATTAGTACATTTCTGCTGGTATCATTATCATCATAAAAATAAATAAATAAATCATTTCCATTGTAATTAAAGTGATAGGCTAACATTGTGGAGCTTCAATTTATAAATAAAATTGTTAAACTTTGATGTCTGAGCTACATAGTAGTGTTCAAATGGATAAATAAACACCCTAGAATACAAAATTTATGCTGCAAATGGCAAGATATACATGAACAAACAATTTCTACTCCGATGGATGATAAAATAGCCTAGATCTGCACAAGTTTATGGAGGAAATGGGAAGGTGAATCCGGTCAATTTGAATGTTTTTAGATTTTCACTTGTTTAAAGCCCTAAATCATCATTTTGAAATACAATTTTTTCAGGACTTCATTTTTCTACCTTATCAAACACATTTGGAGAGTGGAGGATCATGTAGCTCACATTTTTAACTGTGGTAAATGTTAGTCACTGGCTTTAATATTTTATTGTAATTGCTTTTGTCGCTATTTATCTTTGTTGTTACATTTCAATTAGATGTTTTTGTCTTGGAGAGCAGTGTATCTACTAGTCTTCAACCTTTCCGTTGATTTGGACCGGGAGCTGTCTACAGAAGAGGTACAAGTAAAGTCCTCAATCCGATACAGTTACTTTTTAGTGAACTGGGGGTGATTTGTAGTTGGCAGAAAGAAACGTCGTGTTTTTATCTCTAGGAAATCGAAATACAGCAACTGGTTTGATCATTGTAACAAAGGCATCACAATCAACACTGAGATGAAGGCGTTAACAAGTAAACATTTTTACTAACGGCTTAATTGTTGAGCTGATTGTGATTCCATAGTACAAAATCACAATCCAGCTTAAAACAAAATGTACTAATGAGAGATTTTTTTTGGGGGGGGTCTGATATTAAATGTGTCAATCTTTGCACTAAATTTGGGTGGAATAATATTTATGAGAACATAAATTTATCGGATTGGGACAACTGGAGAGGAGAAGCCCTTCTTTCCATCCACGGTAAGGTCTACTGCCAAATGGTATAGAATGGACTAAGAAATATAATTAATGAGAAGCTCCGGAAGTAGGATTGATGCAATGCGGAACTGATTTGTTTTATTAGAATACAGATACTAGCCATCACTACCTTACAAACCTCCATCGGTTGGACTCGTGGATGATGTCAATATTCACACATGCTGTTGAGGTATCACGAGACAACCTTCAAAACCACGTTCCTGTCTACGTTGAAAATCCAAAGATCATAATTGTTGGCACACATCGAGACCAGGTTAACCAAGAACAGGTAAAATGGTTACCTATTACTTCCGTGTTATATGTATTGAAAAACCCGAAGGCAATAAACACTGACTCCGGCAGCAGAGGGTTAAAAAAACTTAATACACACACACACACACACACACACACACACACACACACACACACATATATATATATGAAGAGGCTTGCAACCAAAAGGCGCTAAATCGCACTTTGATGAATTGAAGAAAGGGCGTTTATTGCCGGAGATTGTACGCGCGCCTATGGGAAATGAAACTAAATCATGCAATTTGGGTATTAGTTTGTGTAATTAAGTGCCAAAATTTTATTACTGTAAACTGGTCAAGTGGTGAAGCCATGTAGCTTGTGCTAATAACCATTTCATGAAAGTGGATTTAGCGCCTTTGTTGAGCTCTTGCATATATAATATATATATATTATATAATATATATATATATAGTAATTATATTTTATTATCTGTTATCAATGTAAGTGCTTCATTACTGTAGTAAGTAGACGTGAGTATACATACATACATTCTCGTGTAGTCTCATATGTATTATTATTGTAATAATATATATATATATATCCCGTTGGCTACGGGAACCGGATGTGCCCTGTGTTAAGTCTATGGGATTTTCAGAATCTCGGAGGCAACGGGTTAAATATATATATATATATATATATATTACCCAAATATGATGAATGCAAAACACCATGGCAAGAGTGCTCAACTACATATACATACGAGCAATAATAAAGCTTCAATATTCTATCCTGGTAGTATTAAACTATGGATATGTGTGTTCAATTTTGCGAGACAAGGTTAGCCAGGTTAGTGTAGCCTGCATCTGTTTAAATGCACTTACACAATCGCCCGTGGCCAACTAAACACATAGATTTTCTTCTTCTTCTTCTTCTTCTTCTTCTTCTTCTTCTTCTTCTTCTTCTTCTTCTTCTTCTTCTTCGTTTTCTTCGTTTTCTTCTTCTTTTCCCTTTCTTCTTTAAGTTCTCTGTTTTTTTTTCCTTTTTAACATTACTGCAACCATTGAAACAATTCATCAACTTGTGATATTACAAATTAGTTACATTCCTTTCCTTTACTTTCCTTACTTTCCATTTATCAGTACAAAAACAGAAACTAACACGTTATTCGTATAAAGGAGAATGATCAGCAAACAATTTCACAAGTTACCTTGATATCATTGGGCAATTTTTAGGTCTGTATGGAGAAAGCGTACAGTTTAAAGAACATGGCTTCGTTCACTCAACACTGGGTAGTAGGTCTTGAGCAGTATTGCTGTCTAAAGTCGGTCTAAAGTCCGCCCAATCGTGTCTCGGTCTCAGTCTCGGTCTCTACGCGAGACTAACTTTATCTTCACAAGACAAGCTTCACTATCATGTTTCTACCTCCTTCGAATATCCTAACGTCATAATTTGTGGCACACGTAGAGGTCAATTGAAATCATTACAACTCTTAAACGAGTGCATTGATCCCCATTGTTTTCATCTTCAGAAGGAAGATGAGCTGTTGATGCGACCCACGTCTAAATTAGATATTTCCCTTGTGACGCCATCATATTATTTAAATAAACACAACAAAAAAAGTAACTACCCCCTTTTTCAACATACCATAACTTTTGAACAAAACAAGTTTGTGCAAAATAATTTGGCAAGAGTGTTCCTACACTCATTGACTAACTTCTGTGTAAAAAAAAATAATTGATTCGTCTGGTCATGCATGAGTGAGCATGCATTAAAGGTGAAAATGCCACTTTTCAAAAGTCACATGAGTCATCTCTTATGCCTAAATAATGGTAAATATTGGCATTTTTTGCTTTATTTGTAAAGTGTGCTCACTCAACCATGACATGGTTATAACCTCTTATGTTTGTACAACATGTAAAGATACATTTTGCTGAAAAATATCGGATTTCAATTTTTGCAATTAACTTAATGGATTTTACAATTTCAAAATTGACTCGGTGGACATTTTAAATTGATCTCACCGAAGCGTAAAATATCCAAAAGTGCCAAAATGAGTATCAGGGGATCAAACGATAGATGATGTAAATAAATAGCGATTAATCATTCACTAAAACAGAATTTGTCAAAATCCTGCATCAAAAATCCCCCAAAATGACCCTTGTGACTTTTGAAAAAGAACATTTGCCTTTAATATTGCTCACTCATGCATGACCCGACGGATCAACCACATTTTCACACATAATTTAGTCAATTAATGCAGAAACACTCTGGCTAAATTATTTGCTCACAACCGTTCTTTTTATAATTTATAGTTTTGAAAAAGGGGGTAGTTACTTTTTTGTTGTGTTTATAATCGTATGAATATAGATCGATTACACCATGGTTGTTTAAGTTCTTGGCCTGTACCTCGCTTTGCTTCGGTTGACTTTCGCCCAATGTCAGTGTACTGGAGATGAAACTTTACGTATACTAGCTACATGTATATACTTTAACTTTTAGATATTTCGTTTAGGGTACCTGTCAGAATCTCTCTTTTAGTTTGACGTGCAGTGGTTTATTATCATGGTGGCATACAGAGTTGTGCCTGTACAACTGCTCGAGATTTTTTTAATCATTTCAACTTGTCAACTGATATTGTTTCAAATAGAGAATCATTATTTTTACGATTGGACGATTTATATGTAGGTACAATGGTAATTGACTCGTTTAATTGGTTGAATAAAAAAACCCTTACCTATACGCATACGCACGCATGTACCCACTACCACACGGACGCACTACCCAAACAGATATCAGCAGACCAAAATCCAAAATCATGTTTACATTTTCAGTTCGTTTCACCATCTGTACAGACTAAGTAGTCTTCTTTTTTGAGGATTTTATAATAAGACACAATATTTCACATGTCTGTCTTTGGAAATCTGTTTGGAACACCTCCAAATCCAAGATGGCATCCCACATGGCAGTCATGTTGATGAAAGTTCAACTTTTTAGGATAAAATTTTCATACTTTGGTTGTCATTTGAAAGTAAATTTAATTTCCTACAATTTGATTCCACACTTGACAGTTTTGAGGATGGCTTTCCTGATAAATTTGGGTCAAAAACATTGTTGTTGTTTTTTTTTTTACTTTTTCCAAAATCGATAATATTAAAAATAACATTCAAGATTTCATTAAAAAAATAACGTCGTGCCTTCCCAGAATTTGCCGAAATATGTGGTGTTGGTATTTTCTTTTTGTCAATCAATGTCCAATCATTCACGCCTATTTTTGATCAAATTTTTTAAGGTAGCAAACTTGATAACTTTTAGTTACTCCGGGACCATTTTCTTCATTGTATAAATTATATTCCTAAACGCTACATGTGATAAGACTAGGTATATTAAGTTATTAAATTGTTGCAAATGAAGTGATTAAAGGGTACCAACACCCTGAAAATAAAATTTTTATACAGCTACAATACACAACAAATAACCACTATTCAGTTGTCATAGCCCGTGAAGTGATCATATTTTGATAATAATCATCATAACATTTTGGAACTCAGTTCCGCGCGTTCAATCTCAGTTCCGTAAACGCCGGTTATATGCGTGCGCGTTCTGGCTATACGCGTACGTTTTTAGCAAAACTATCGGAGTTCGCGATCGATCAGACCGATGATCGTACGTAGTATGCACTGTGTGTACTACGCCGCACCGTGTCGT
Source organism: Eucidaris tribuloides (assembly GCA_001188425.1). Taxonomy (NCBI): domain Eukaryota; kingdom Metazoa; phylum Echinodermata; class Echinoidea; order Cidaroida; family Cidaridae; genus Eucidaris; species Eucidaris tribuloides. The sequence continues at coordinate 13,458 of JZLH01S0434125.1, forward strand.
GTTCCAGATCGAAAAACGTTGCAAAAGTTTCAGCCAGTTTATAAAGCACTTCATCCAAAAGAAGTTGCCAAGTGTGAGACGTCTCGGTCGCAAACAGTGACCATTTCAAGGGTCGAGACTCCACCGAAAGTACGAACGCAATTGGTTGTCAGGCGGCTCGCTTGAGAAACTCGCGTGCACTTGCACAGGGTCAACTCGGCTGTCGAGCTTACAGCAAGGCAATTGCCGGGGGCAATTGAACATAAAATGGATGAAGACAGAAGCCCGTAATGAGGGATGATATGATATAACATAGTTTTAGCATGAAAACATTTTTTATGCCTATAATATGCTTCCTGTAAAATGCCACAATCCGAGGCTATGGATTATTATTTGGAGGAAAGTCGGTCAAACTTGGTGTTTGTGGTGCGAGTAATGTCCCACTGAGCGCTGCATTCATGCCGCGCAGGCAAAACGCCGCCAGGTGGTGGGGTGGTAGACTGAACCGTTTGTGGTGGTGACACAACATCATTATTTTGCAGAATCGCTTCTTCTTCATGCAATATACGCGACGCACTCCCGTCGTTTTGTTGCGGACTTTTTGTTTAAATTACTGCTTTCCCAGACTGCTTTCAATAAGAGAAGTAATTTACACATTTAGAACCCTTTCAATTTTTTTCAGTGCAGGTTGCTACATGCCGCTACTAAAATGACAATACCGTTTCCGCCGCTTCTTACGCAAGAATAGCACAAAAAGGATCTGGGTCTTTTGATAAAAAAATACCTGTTATGTTTTGCCATTTACACAGCGTCCCTATTAAGACAAATTACTGCAGACGTATTTTGAAGGTCATAAAAATATGCGCAGGGAGTAGAACACTATAGGCCTACCGTTAACCCACAAAATATATAAACCGATCCGTATAGGGCCTACATGACTTTTGTATGTCACACTTCGGATGAGAAAGCTAAATGTATGATGAAGCTACGGTAAATGTTTATCCTATACTGTATATCGTATAATTATACTTGTATACTTGTCACTCAGAAAATCTCTTTGAGGAAATATTAGGCCAATAAGTAAGCAAAAATACCGGGGGTAAAAATTTAAACTGAATCGCAATTTTCGTTCAATTGACCCCCAAATTAAATGACTTTGCAAAAATCATATCATGAAGACTTTCACAACATTTAAATGAAAATTGCACTCCCAAAAAACGAACACAACTTTTGTGTTAGGCCTATACCCATAATTTATTTCCGATCGGGAAACAACTACACCCGATATTTCTGTTTAGCGTAATGTGCAGCTGAATATAATTTATGTGCGCCCTTTTTCTTCGATATATTAACGATTTTATTTTAACAGGCCAGGTCGGAACAGTAAAATTGACTGACAGTGATATTTACAGGTCCCCGGACCGTCGTACCTGCGCCACTCGAGCCAAAAGGCAAGACGATATCGATCAAGACGTTTGACATAAAAAATATCGATAGCGCGATCGATCGATTGATAGTATCGGGTGATCGAGTAGTCTATGCCAAGTCGTTTTTTACTTTATTTGTTGTATGAAATTCACATTCAAACCTCAATAAATGAAAAACGGAGTGATCATAAATGCTAATATTTTGCGGAGAGCATGGCACAAATAATTATATTCTACATGTACAGCAAATAAATTACTCAGGGTGTTGGTTCCCTTTAAACACATTGATTTCTTGAAAGGAAAGAGAAAGTTTTGAAGTATACTTTGTTATGGTAACTATAATTAGATACAGGTAATTTTGCAATGGCTACTATACGCTAAATATACTCTATGGAGCTGGGGCTATATTGAATACTTATGTATAAAGTCTATCTTCTTTATTTGCACACCAAAACGGTTTCGCTTCGATATGATTAACCAAAGAAAGGTACATAACATGAAGTTAAGTATAAACTATAAACGATAAGTCAATGGAAATTTGGAAGTTGATCAACTTGTATTTCGTAATAGCGTAGGTTTCAGAGTCCAACCTAGGTTAATATAACTATAGCCATCAATAACTATAGCCATCGATCAACTGTTCTGGTTTTTGTTTTTATCCTTGTGCGCTTTGATCGTCAGATTTTCAGTTCTCAGTGGATGATATACAGTCAAACTAGTTATTCGTTTGTTTTATCCAAATTCAGCATATTCAGTGTGTTCCAATTTCCGGCTGGAATAAAAGATGTTTAAGTACTTATGTTAAGTACTTATTTGTCTCAGTGACGAATCCAAATATAATTTGCTTCTACTTTATCTACAAGATAGGGAGAAAAGAGTGATAAATGCAACAACTCTTAACTTGCAGATCACTCGGCAAATGAATCGCATCCATGACCTGTTGAAGACAAAGCCTTACAAACATCAAGTTGTTGATACAATGTTCGCGGTTGACAATACCAAGAGTCATGACGAGGTAAGGCGGCGTAGGAGTTTCACACTTGTTTACACTTTTATTCAATGAAGTTTATCATTATTAACTTTATTAACGACCAGGATATCTGAATTTTAACGAATGAAGTTTGTCATTTGTATATACATTTTTAAAAAGACAAAATGAAAAGATATGCAGTCCGAGATAAAAAAAAAATTCTGGAAATGTGAATGTCAATGTTATTCAGGTTGATTCCTGGGTGTCTGTGAGTTCCACCTTTGTACTCGTTTGATACTTAAATCTCGCCGGACATTCGATAATTTGTGGGCGTCTGGATCTAATCTGCCCGTACAGTAATTTCTTCGCGAGTGAAAAGCACCCTGACTCTTATCAAACGCCGTTATTATTACTGGTAGTAATAGTAGTTACAATGATTACAAACACAACAAAAAAGTCACTACCCCCTTTTTCAAAATGCCATATCTTTTTAATGAAATTAATAAGTCTTAACAATATTAATTGGCAGGAGTATTTCTACACTTATTGACTAATGTATGAAAATATGAATGATCTACCAAGCCATGCATGAGTGATCATGCTTTAAAGGCAAAATGTGACTTTTCAAAAGTCACAAGGATCATTTTGGGGAATTTGTGATGAAGAATTTTGACAAATGTTGTTTCTGGTGAATGATTAAGCGCTATTTATGTTAATCATGTATCGTTGGAACCCCTTATACCTAACCTGGCACTTTTCGAATATTCTACGTTTCAATGACCTCAATTTAAAAATTTCCATATTTGAAAAAATTGAAATCCGGTATTTTTCAGCAAAATGTATCTCTACATGTTTTACGAACATACGAGGTCGTAACCATATCATGGCTGAGTGAGCACACTTTTTAAAGACGCTATATAACACTGTGGAAGACCCGTTTAAAAAATTGTCAAACTTTGCTATCTGACATATCTGACAGTGTTTGAATGAACAAATAAACACCCTAGAACACGAACTGTCACTAGTACAATATGTGCAAATACAAATTGGCACATGAATTATTCTCGGCCGATAGGAAATTCTGCAACACAGCAGTCTATGGGGAAAAGCTGAAATGGTCTCTCAATGATTTTCACTTTTTTAAAGCTATTAATGATCGTTTTAAACTGCATTTTTTTCAAGGCTTCATTTTTAGACCGTATCAGAGACACTGGTATCATGGGGAAGTGTAGCTCAGATTTTTAAAACTGGCAACACTGTTATACAATGCCTTTGACAAAGCAAAAAAAACACATTGTTTACCATTTTTGGCATAATATTAATGACTCCTGTGACTTTTGAAAAGTGACATTCTTTCCTTAAATGGATGCTCACTTATGCATGGCTTGACGGATCATTCACATTTTCACACAGGTGTTAGTCAATAAGTGTAAAAAAACTCCTGACAAATTATTTTGCTAAAATTATTTTCGCTAAAATGTTATAGTTGTTTGAAAAAAGGGGGTAGTTACATTTTTGTTGTGTGTAGTCGATTGTTGTTGCTGCTGTTGTTGTGGTGGTATGAGGTTTCTTATTATTACGTGACTGTGTCATCATTAATATTATTGAATGTCATTATTGTTAACATTCTTTTCGAAAGGGCACGTTGAAAGAGCATACAGCTTCCAATACACTCAGTCGAGACAACGGGGTCGGTGGAGGGGGGTTTTCTGAAATTAGTGTGGGCATGCTATTACTCCGCGCCACGCCATTGAATACCCTGTTGTGACAAACCACATGAAGCAATGTAAACATAATTCGCATAACTGACAAATAATTATAGCCATCCATGGTCCATCTTACAACTGCGCCCATTTCGTTTTGCATATACGTCCATGTAGATCGACAGACTGAGGGAAGAGATTGATAGTGTTATGAAGAATGCGTCGTTCATGGGCGAGGAAATGCCAACAAGATGGCTACTGTTTGAAGATTACGTGTTAAATGAAGTTCAAAACAATGTACACACAAGGACGTTGGACGAGGTAAAATGGATTATACTGGAAAGTTTAAACATTAAAAGTACCCCCCCCCTACTCAAAAGTATTGCAACATACACTATAACGCATACATTTTAAGTTGAAGGGGTCTTTCTATAATGATGTCCTAATGAAGTTTATAATAGGAAAATAACAAATTATTTGAAAAGAAATCAATGAACAATTGTTTTTCTTTCCTTCTCCATGGCGGAGAGATTATCAAATGCAGGCCCACCCACGGCAGAGGGGCTGGAACATAAAATTTGACTTTTTTCGCCTCCCTATATGGGTGGGGTGTTAATTCACACTAGTATCGTAATTCGGTTTCATATTTCCCGTAAAATGGTTTGGATGGCTTGGAAAGACTTCCAACAATCAAAAAATGTCATTGTGTTCCTTTGACACGGTCTCAGAAAGAAGACACCACGCCGCAAAGACGAAAGCGCCTCCTATCTTCATAAGATAGTAATAAGGAGAATACGCCCCATATTTCAGAAAAAGACCTCCTCAATTGTAATTTCTTATTCTTTCTCAATTCTAAAGGCGGTTTATTATTGCAAACATCCTAAAATTTGCTGTAATGCGACTTTTTATATTAGTAGCCTCATCCTCCTTATCACTATCTTATGAAGATAGGAGGCGCTTTCTTCTTTGCGGCGTGGTGTCTTCTTTCTGAAACCGTGTCAGGGGAACACAAAGGCATTTTTTGTTTGTTGGAAGTCTTTTCAAGCCATCCAAACCATTTTACGGGAAATATGAAACCGAATTACGATGCTAGTGTGAATTAACACCCCACCCCTATAGGGAGGCGAAAAATGTCAAATTTTGTGTTCCAGCCCCTCTGCCATGGGTGCGCCTGTATTTGATAATCTCTCCGCCATGGAGAAAGAAAGAAAAACAATTGCTCATTGATTTCTTTTCAAAGAATTTGTTATTTTCCAATTATAAACTTTCTTAGGACATCATTATAGAAAGACTCCTTCAACTCAAAATGCATGCGTTATAGTGTATGTTGCAATACTTTTGAGTAGGGAGGGTAGTTACACAAGAAATGTAAATTATCTCTTCATATAAACATTATTTACCGTTATTTATTTATCTGGAAGAGTGGAATATCCTCTAACTTCATTTTATAAAAACAAATCAATATCAAATGAAAATAAACCATGTAAGCAGCCGAATAAACGACACCCCACCCCCCCCCCCGTTTAATTTGCAGCTATCGAGGTTTCACGCCATCTGTAACTACCAGTATATAAATACAATAAAGAAGTAACTACCCCTTTTTCAAAATACCACAACTTTTTAAAGAAACGTTTTTAAACGGTTTCTGCCCTAATTTACTAACTTCTGTGTAAAAAATGTGATTGATCCGTCAAGTCATGCAGGAGTGACTTTGCGGAATTTGTTACGTAGGATTAAGACAAATTCTGTTTTTGGTGAATAATTAAGCGCAATTTATATTAATCATCTATCACTTCACCCTCTCCTGGATCTTTTCACATCTTTTACGCTTCAGTGATCGAAATTAAAAAAAAAATCATTCAATTCATAAAAAAATTCAGATTATTTCAATACACCTGTTTACTAAGTGATTTTAAGTTATTATTGTTTCTTTCCTGGGATCTGAATCCATTGTACACCCTTTACTTAATGCTATGTTTGGTAAGCTTATGGCAATATTTCCAGGTGTCAAAAACAAACTTTGTTTAAAACGTATGCATAAATGTTAGTAAACCTGTCTATTGTATAATTGCACGTAGTAGAATGATCATTATTGTACACACATGATAAAAAGGTAAATCAAAAACACAAAAAACCAAACTAATATTGATTACAAAATGTTCATTTCTTAGTTACAAATATGAAAAACTAGAAATACGTTTTTGAAAGTCATATTTTCTTTTCTTTAAGTCACAGCCTTGTCACTCACGCAGGCTGAGTAAAAACAATCAGAAAGGGGCATTGTCAAAACTCGTTTGCACAAAGTAAATTTAAATTTAAACAGTCGTCTTTATATATAAGTACATCAATTAAAGACAAACTATGTATTCCTATGAATAATAAACAACTGAAAAAAGACTTGAAACTTAACACAAATGCAGGTGGTTATATACCCAAATGCATTGATTAATGACAAGTGCCGGACGTCAAAACCACAAATTACCTCAGCAGTGGGTTAAGAGGACTTTTGTACTGCTAAAAGCAAATTGTTGCGTGAAGTTAGCCGCGTGCAAACCTTTGATAAGTTAGCTTTCAATTGCTATAGATTCACTCCTTCAAAAAATTGTAAATGAACTTATATCATCATACCTTGCTTATTATGGTATTATAGTAATGCGATGGATTGTTGTGTTTATGTGCTTCAATGTCAACAATGCCAAGAATACATTCAAACGTGGCATTTGGAATTTCAGATTTGCTTGTACAAAAGGGGTTCCTTATGATGTCATTTCAGATCGTCTTTCCTTAGTAATGCATGAATGACGAGCTCTGTTCCTGGTATTAAATGCAAGAAGAATGTGCTTTCCAGAAAAGAATTCCTTGATTTACAGTGTCTTTATCAACCTGGGTTCGTTTATTCTGGAACTTACTGCATGATGAATAAGCGTACATTACCTATTTATTTAAAAAAATATATAAAATTAAGCATATACTTACAGTATCCACTTGCGCCGAGTTTATTTTCATTAAGAGGGTGAAT
>JZLH01S0434136.1:1233-19976 GCA_001188425.1 Eucidaris tribuloides
CACATACCCATGCACGCACACATACACACATACATATATAGATAGATATGTAATAATGATTTAAATGTACTTTGTTGTAGGATTTTCAGTCTTAGTTTCACAAAATACTACAACTTATCTCTCTCTGTATTTTAGATAGCAACTGCAGATCTATAATTTTAACAAACATGTCAGAAAAAATGAACCAGGTTTCGAACCCGTCGTCTACAGCTATCCGGGCTGCGACAATACCACCGAGCTAACGCTGGTTACCAGCATTGGCACGACAAACAAGTTACACATACCAAGGATCACAGTTCTGACATTGTTATGTTAAATAGTCCAAGGCGGACATTTTTATTATGATTATTAAATGAAAGGGATTATTCAGAGAGGTGAATCCCTTTAATTTAATAATCATAATAAAAATGTCCGTCTTGGACTATTTAAAGATTGTGTCAGGGATGTGCAAGTCCATTACTTCCCTTCATTATCAATACCAAACGGTAGTTTAGTACTTACAAATGGTGTGTTGAAAGTCTGAGATCCATACGTCATGAATTTGTTGTTTTATGAGAAAAACTAATAACGACATGTTAACCAGAATGTTGTTCTTTCTGTGAGTTTCAATTTTGCTCAAACTGCGAATCGCGGTTACTGTGCACCGTAGCAAGACCAGCGCAGCCCTCTGATTGGTTAACGGCTATCCCCAGCGCGACCTTTGGCTAACGGCTGATCGGACCATTTTGGAACGGCACATGCACGTTTGACGTCGCAGATTTTTTTAAATTGCTCCTGAGCAATTTGAAAAAGGATGAAGTTTAACCGTCCAGATTTTCACCAAAACTCAATATTTTACCCTAAGTCTCTATGAGAGGTATTTATTTATATCAATCTTCACATTGGATATGATTTCAGCTGATTTAATTCATATAGATGTTTTTTGACGTGCAAATCAATGACACAATCTTTAACATAACAATGTCAGATTTGTGATCCTTGGTATTTGTAACTTGTTTGTCATGCCACTGCCGGTAACCAGCGTTAGCTCGGTGGTATTGTCGCAGCCCGGATAGCTATAGACGACGGGTTCGAAACCTGGGTCATTTTTTCTGAGTTTGTTAAAATTATAGATCTGCAGTTGCAATCTAAAATACAGAGAGAGACAAATGAAAAATCTATTACATCGAATTTTCACCTCTCTGAATAATCCCTTTCATTTAATACTACAACTTAGTCAAGGAAATATCTTGTGCCAGATATTTTACATACACCTACATGTAATGCAACTAAACAGGTGTTTATTTATGACGGGCAGGTTGTATTGCAGAATTTGACTGCAATATGATTGTCATGACCAAATTGTGCAAAAAACTCTCATTTGGGACCCATCAAATTGTTGGAATTTATATACTGCTGGCATTCCCATAACACATTGGCTTGTCCTACCCTTCTGCTTAAAAAACATCTTTCATCTTGTGAAATGAACTTTACACTTTCTGTGGTAGTGCTACTGTATATTCTACCTGGTATGCGAGTATTGGTTTGATTAATATCAAAATCATGTGAACTGTGTGACCCTGAGGAGCGATTGGAGAAATTTCTCAGCTCTGAAGTTCAGAGTATTGGTCTGTATTCAGCTGAGTAAATAAACGTTCATCTGTCCATGTAACCCCACTGGTATGCATTATGATCTGGCTGCCAATGTGCTACTGTGTGCGTGATCACTGAATAAGATAGTTCAACCATGATTTCCACATCCCCTTCCCAGAGTCGCCTTTGTAGAAGATGTTGATATACAATTATTGATATTATTTGAAATACAAAAGTTGAATATGCAGAATGAGCTAAAAACATGCAATATAACATATTGAATATAAATATCATGCAAACAATTATAATATCTATATCTAAATAAGCTGTGATATTCACGTGGTTCACTTCATGCGTACTATTCACACTAAAAACAAAGACCACAATACAGACAGTTGCCATTCAAACATAACAAATGATATTCAAACATAATGATTGAGGAGTCAAATGAAAAATTTGAGTGATCTACACAGTTTTGACTCTGAGTATGTGTACAGCCTTACTGGAAAAAAAAACACTACTCAGAAGCACAGGGAAGCAAAAACAACAACAAAAAGTAGTGGAGAAATGACAAGTGTTTTATTTTGCTTCTGCATTCACTTCTCATACTGACATGTTCGTGTTACAGTGTCATTATGTCAAGATGCTCTCATAGGTGTATTCTGCAAAAAGAATTGCATCTAAATGTGTAGCTGTGAGCTGTATATCTAACCTGTTTTTCAGATAACATGTTTCAGCCTCCCACTACTGTTTCTACTTCTTGTTTGTCTTTTTTACGCTAACCTCTGTACGAACTTTACTTCAGGGCAAATCGGTCCTTACGCTCCTCTTCATCTGGGCATGTAGTCTTCATGACTCGCATCATCTTTCCGTCAAGACATATCCTCCGAGGCAAGCTTGTGCACAGATACACACCTACCCACCCATATGCAAGCGAACACATGGACACAGACACACACAAACGCACATAGTCACACACACACACACACACACACACATACGTACCCATGTATTGACCGTCAATCGGGGAGATTGATTTTTTATACTGTTACCAGGGAGATTCATTTTATAGCTCTATTATCCTTGTTTTTCAAGATTTTGCTAAATTTACTGTTTAATCTGAGAAAATTTGAAAACATATTTCCAGTATAGTTAGTTCTACTGAATTTCACTCGTAAGAGATCTGCATACACATGAACTAGGGAGATTTTGGATTCTCCACGTAGGCCAGTTTGTAACAACACGCACACACACACGTCCCCAAATATGAAAATGTGTATAAACCAGACCACCCCTACCCTTACCCTGTATGGGCTGAAGAGAGCGTATTTGCATTATTCTAGCTAGGTATGGGTCTCCCCAGTTATATGGCGAAAAATATACACCTCCGCATTTGACGGTCAATACAAGTGCATACATACACATGCACACACACACTCGCAAAAAAAAAAAATTCAAAAAAATATCACAATAGTAACTCCCCAACTACAGTCATCCCTTAATTTACCAAATTTACAGCCCTCATGTATCCATGTACATAGCTATTGTATTCAGCAAACAGACACGAAAAGTACATTTGAAATCATATCCGTTGATATACGTTACGATGCTTGATGATGCGCTGGGAACACAATAGGATGGATACGGAATGTGCCACGATAATGTAGATATCTACTTCAGATTGGTGGCTGTTGCGAGTGGATTAGACATTCTACTTTGACATTATGCACCGACTATGGTATAATGCCAGAGGGAGCAACAAAGCTACAGGGGTGGATGATGGGGCACATGTTGCCCCTCCCCCTTTGCCCCTTCCCCCCCCTCACCAGCTTAGAAATATATCTGTTGCATCTTGCTACGTTGACTGCACGTAGCAGTAAAATATAAAAAATGTCTGTGTGAGTGTATGTCCAAGTGCCACTTGAACTACTATTACCCCTTCTCCCCCATTACGTACCCACATATTAAAAGAACTGGTTATGCCACCCATTCTGAAGATGTAGTAGATTGGGGTTCTTAACCCTGGGGCATGACACCAGATTCTATCTGTCCCTCTTTCGTGCAGGATGCACTATCACCTCCTGGCGCAAGTTTACAACTTACTTAACCGCTTTCAATATTGGCACAAATGACGACGGGAAAAGTCGTACTCTTCAGAAGTTATTTGATACACTTCATTAATATGGATATTATGTTCGGCCGCAAATTACATTGTAAATGGACATGTATCTCGGATTCCAGTCATTTCGTGTAATGTACCTGTTTAACAATTTGACTGCGGATTGTGTTCAGGGTTGTACATATATGAGATATGATTCATCATGAATCAAGAGGGATTAGAACAAAGTGATTGGTTTCGGGCAACAAAAGGAATAAAAATAGCATAGCAGCATTTCACGACGCTTGATCTACTTCCTAAAATGTTGACCCAAATTTCTCACAAATTGTGTTCTTGATTTCGTTTTTATCAATATGTACCTGTATATAAACAAAACTGCACTGTGTAACAAATGTCATCACAAACGTTTTGATATTTATGTTTTTGTTTGGTAAATCTGAATATGTTAACAATTTGTTTTATGGAAGATTTGAAATAAAATAAATTGAATTCGAATGAATGTGATTCACATCCTAGAGTTAGGTTTATTTCATTTGGTTGGGGGAGAGGGTGGCTAACTGGTGAAATGATATTTGATTTGACATTGGGTAGTTTGCAGATGATAGTTACATTCTATAGGGTGGGTTATCACTGGAGTGATTTGCATTAGCCTTTTAAGACACAGACATACCTGTCACACACATTCTGACACAAACATGCTTCTGTCAATCTGTAATTCTGCACACGTATTTTCCTTAACCCCTCCCCCCCCCCAAAAAAAAAACAACGCACACACAACAACCAACTTGTTCAACAATTAGTTATACATTTGATTGTAAAGAAAGAAAAATAGCATCACATCTAAAAAATTATGTAGTATTACCTTTTTTTATAAGTACATGCAAGTGTATTAGGAATATGCCTGCAGATTATCTGTTGCATGATTTTTTTTCTCCCTGCTGGGAGAGGCTTTTAAACTGACATTTTGCCTCTGAAGCCCATAATTTATGAAATACAATATTTCTAGGGTCACAGAAGCAACTGACATGGGATCAGTACAAATCAGTATATGCCAGGGTCAAGACAAGTTGATTCTAAATGGTGTCCAAGACGTTGCAACAATAGCTAGGGCTTGCCGAGAGTTATGCTTTCGAGATGGAGTTTTGGGGATTTGTAGTGTCAAGTTTTATAATTGGCCCTGTTTAGTTTGAACAATTTAAATATTTACGAGTTAAGGAGTGGAAAGCAGTAATTGTCTATCCACAAGCAAGGCCCAAATCTTGTTGCTGGAAGGTCTAAAAAAAGCAGTAGCCTGTTTTGGGAGCATGGATGAAAACATTAAAGTATGATGTGTGTGTGTTGTGTGTGTGTGTGTGTGTGTGTGTGGTGTGTGTGTGTGTGTGTGTGTGTGTGTGTGTGTGTGTGTGTGTGTGTGTGTGTGTGTGTTGTGTGTGTGTGTGTGTTGTGTGTGTGTGTGTGTGTGTGTGTGTGTGGTGGCAATGCTTTGAAATCGCATGGTGTTTATGTGATGTATGTAACTGGGGTGTGGTGTGGGTTGAAAATTTTTTGAAAAGTGTTTGTGAAATGATTTTTTTTCCTTACAGATGTGATTGAATTCTTTTGTAATCATAGAGCACTATATTAATGTGTCCTGTTGCCATTTTCCCCATGATGCACCATTCAAATTCTTTATGTAGGAATATATGTAACCTGTATACTCATCTAAATAGTTTCTTTCTATAGGATTGAAATTAATTTTAAATTATTCTTGTAATTTTCAGCACTATACATGCATTTTGGGAGAACAGGATGGCACGTCTTCACTGAAAATGTGTTTCTTAACCTCCTGTCCCCCTGCTCTCCAACCCCCCGCAAAAAAGGCGGTTTTCTTAAAGTTTAGTAGAATCAAATTGCTTTTAGCCTTTTGGGTAAAAATAGTGAAGAAAGATAGTGATTGATGATTACATTACCATATATGTTTAGAAATTCAATACCATATTGTAAAGCAGGTACTTTTATGAATGTTCTATCTTTTAGCAGGGAGGAAAACATAGCAATATCTTGATTCCGTTTTATAAAATGTTTGCTCATACTAGTTAGAAGCTAATGGACTTGCATTATCTCAACATTTTATCTTTACAGATGGGAAAAATAATGTGCAGGCCACGTGTCGATTTCGCATGACGATGGTAACGGATGACATGCTGTTCAGCAGTGTCACCATTCAGATCCAGGATATGCAGTCCCGTGAATTCCTCTCACCGAAACTGGTCCAGTTTATCGACGGCCTGGCCAGCATCATCCCCGCCAACCAGGATCTAGTGTATCTTTTTAGTGTAAGAGAACACGATGCGTTGGTCCTCAACATCACGTTTGCAGCACAGCGCCCCGACGGTTCCTTCTTCAGCTCTCAGTACCTCCAAGAACGGGTGTACCTGAAGCGCAGCCAGCTCTCCCAATCGCTCGGTGCGACCGTGTTGCCGTTTGGCGACAATCTCTGCCTGAACGAGGTGTGCAGTGACTTCTACCGGTGTATCTCACCGCTTACGTTCTGGACGCCTGGTGGATTTATCGCAACGACTTCGGTTATTTTCCGTTCCATTCACCCAGAGACTCTCTACAAATGCGATTGTCCGCCTGGTTTTACCGGAAACTACTGCATGACCGAAATCAACTTCTGCTACTCGGATCCGTGCAGTAACAATGGTGCGTGCGTCCAGAAGGAGGCAGGGTACACATGCATGTGCAAGGAAGGATTTATAGGTAAGACTTGTATATGTTCCGGAAGTTTGGAAACAATTACATATTAATCTTTTTTACCCATAATCGTCTCGATTTTGAGTTGATATGTTTGTGAAACCTTGGATGGATCTTGAAGAATCATTAAATTGGATCTGGAAATTTACATTTAGAGACCAAATACAGAATAGATACCAAAAGTTAACAACAGGCAAACAAAATTGATATTGGAAAAATAATGTTGGTGAAATTTTGTGTTTACAGCGTCATTCTGTCATATGATCTGTGGATTTATAGTACTCCTAAAAACTCGCTTTAGGTTAACTAACACTCAGCATTGGTAGATTATTTTTACAGTTAATAGCTTGATCCAATTACATCATATATTCTTTTAATGTTACTGATAATTGCAAGCTGAAGCTAGCCACATAGCATTTATCACACAAACACTGCATCTACCACACATTTCAGCGCATGTTCTTGGTAATACGGGTAATGTCGCTGATATATCCCTTGAAAGTCGGATCAAACAGCGAAATGGCGATAAATCACCCTCAGGTGCATGTATGGCATGGCGTTCAATCACCTGATCGAACCCATGGGCTATGCAACCACCGCACTGAAGCGACTATCAGGCATAGCCCGTGCCTTCTCTCTCTATCTTCTTCACTCCCTCATAAACGAATTTTCATCCTAGCATAGCGAACAAATGCAATAAACATATCCCTGGCGCATCGCAAATCATGGTGAAAGAATCGGATTGGAAGTCACGCAATTCTCAATAGTACTTGACTGCACATTATATTAATAAAAAGGAAGAGAGAGGAGAGGGAGACGGACAGGAGATGATGGCTCCGTCTAAATCTGGCTTCTTCTGGGGAAAGTTTTAATTACTCAAGAGTGATTATTTACTAGGTCAGTTGGAGAGATCAATAATTTTTTGGAAGATGCTTCGACAGCGAATGAAAATTGAAATTCATGACAACTACTTCATGGGGAAATTGAGAAGTGCTATTGCCTAACATGAACCGTACCCTTTTGGTGAAGAAACACCGAGCATTTTTTTTTGTCACCGTGGCTTTCAACCCTTTCAGTACTGACTACACATAACCACTTTGAAAAAAAAATTGATAAACATTTTTTTGCTACTAAAATACACAAATGTAGGACTTTTTCCTCACATTTCTAAATTTAGTCCTCTAAATTGTAAATCTTTTTTTTTTTAACAGACATTGAGAATTTTAATTGGTAGACTTCCTGTCCATTGCAAGTTGTGTATATGATTATTCTTATTACATTTGGCAAAGATGATAGAGATTAATTTCATTTTTTTTTTCGAGTCTGAAGATTGAGTTTTAATTTTCTTGCTATAACTAAGACTGTATTTGTACATGTATTGTAGTACTACATTTACACATTTGCATCATATGCTAGGATCAATTATGTAGATTGCTCTGATAACCAAGGTCACTGGTTGTCTACCATCTGTTCACACTGGATGATACAGAGTAGTGGCACATATAGCACACACACAGACAGACACATGCAGACATATGTTACATGCATATTACATACACAACAGACACACAGACAAATCTCACTCACACACATACATACATACACACACATACACATACTAATTCACAACACACACACACACACACACACACAACAGCACACACACACACACACACACACACACACACACACACACACACACACAGACACACACACAAAAAGGATACATAGACACACACATAACAGGCACAAAGACAGACAAATTCATATATCTACACACTCAAACACTCACAGATACACACATAGAAACAAAGACACACACGGTACACCCGCAATGCAAACGTGATACATAAAACATAACATTTACAGACAGACAGAAATACACACATGTACGGCTTGTGCATATCTTTACTATTGCAGATTCCTTCTGTCCGGTATCATAATGGTAAGATAAACTTTGTCTGGGCATTGAAGCTGACTAACAATGTTTGCCCAGCATGACATCACGCAAGAGCAGAGAGGAGGGCGACGCGAGATAGCTGGCGTGGTCGGGGTTCGTTTGGCGCTTCTCATCATCGTTCGACCATTTATTGACTGCCCTCCCACCGCGAGCACATTCCAAACTCTCATCATTGTCACAGTTGTTGTCGGGCACTAAGTATGTGAACCAGGAAGAGGGTATCGGTGGATGAACATGTGGGATTATTTAGACAGGCTCTTCATGCATTGATTATGAATCATGATGCACTGGTAACCAATGCAAGTCCTAATGTGCATTGTAATAGGAGTAACTGTGTAATTTCATTTTTTTTCCAAAAGTGGTTAACTTATCATGAAAACCGGGCAGTTTTGGTAAGCCTTAGAATAATATTTGAACCTCTTTCTCTGGAACAAAGTATTTTTTCCCCTGAATAACCATGCCCGCATTCTAGCATTCAGGGTGAAATAATATTTTTGCTTCACAACCATTTGTTACCGGTCAAATATTTTGATAACAATGGAATTACTTAAACTTTGTCATCATATCAACATCTTTTTGCAAAAATTCATGTTATGTTATTCCACAAGTACAGAAATGTTAATTTTCAATGATTGGTTCATTTTCATCTTATTAGATAATTACTCCCATGGATACAGTCTTCCACTATCCTAATCAGAGTTACAGCACATGTACTGCACACTAAGGCCCTGGTTACACCGACATAACCGTTCTGAGAATGTTCTCAGAACGCTTCCATTAATCATCTCGGAACGGGTTTGGACCTTCACTAGTGTGGTAACACCGCCGTCAGACCGGGTGTCAGACGAGCCGTCTCATGTTCAGTAGAGCAGCGGGTTACCACTGGCAACGATTTAACCACGCCCATTCGGTGGTCGAATGTCTATCCGTACTTCTGGCCGACGCGATTCGCGTGTATACTTATGTTTTGTAACTTCCTGTGCTGGACCGGTTTCGGAACGCTTGTGTGGTTACACCGCGTTCGAAACGGTCTGAGAACGGTCTCAGACTACCTCTGGAGGTGGTCCGACAAAAACGCTTTCGGAACGCTTTTGGACCACTTTTGGGTCGGTTGTTGTGGTTACACCGCGAGTGAACCGTTCAGAGACCGTTCTCAGAACGCTTTTGACTTTCGGTAACCGGGGTCTAATACTAGATGCTTATTTATGTCCATTCTTTGTCTGCCTAAGCCTTGACAGGCTATGATTCATAGAACCTCACAGCTTAGCTAATCAATTAAGCTACACACAAATATGGATATGCATGGTGAATTAATCCATCTTAAACAAGGCTTGTCTGGCTGTTTGACTCAATAAAATTGTCACACTTCAGTTCATATTAGCAGCATTGTTGTATCACACCCTTGAGACCGAGTCTTGCCAAGAATAGTACCAAGATAGACTTAAAGTCAGCATGATTTTAAAGAGATTTTGTCAGTATATTCCTATTTTACTGTAAGTCTGTTTTGTACCAGAGTGTTATCTTCAGAAATACTGTACCAAGAATTAATATCATAATTTTCAGACATTTTTTTTTGAAAATCATGTAATTCTGCAAATATCCAATATTTCCATTGTGGAAGACCCTTTTAAAAAATTGTCAAATTTTGCTTTCTGACATATCTGACAGTGTTTCAATGGACACCCTGGAACACAAAAGTTCAAACAGTTATGCTGTCCCTTGTAAAATATGTACACAGATAAAAATTGGCACATGAAAATATGAAGAAAAAAAATGAAAATTCTGCAACTCAGCAGTCTATGGGGAAAACAAGAATGGTCTCTCAATGATTTTTACTTTTTTACAGCACTAAATGACCATTTTGAAAGGGAACTTTTTAGACCTTATCAGAGACACAAGTGGCATGGGGAATCATGTAGCTCACATTTTTTTGAAAATGGAAATAATATAAGATGCCTTTAATACACAGACTCCACAAGGGGTCACCAGCTTCTCTACAGAAAGCCTGTGCTATTTTTCACATTTTCACCCAAAGTTTGGAGACCCTTAGCAAAAACACCAGGCCCGTCTCATTCCCACCAACAAATACAAACCCATTCTGAAATTATATCCGCTATGCCCTCAAAGTGTACGGCCATTTCAATAGCACCATATTTGAATGGCATCTCGCTGCCGTAGTTCTCCTTTTCACGGGATAATCCCCGCTCCCTGTTTTTATATATTCCTCCCGTTCGCCCGGTTTATGGAAAAAAATAAGAAATCTATTGTATCTGAATTTCTTTTCAAACATGAGATGTCAACATTTAGCACAAAAAGGCGATAAGGATGGAGGTCTTTCTTTCGTCCACTTTGTTGTGATTTGTTACATGTCAGCTTCGCTTTCCCGCAGCGAGCCATTATTGGTGGCATAATGCACTGACTGCATTGGGCTTCCTGTTTTTTATGCTTGCCTTACTATTTCCAAGTTCAGAATGTGAGGTATTTATGCTAATGTATTGTCTGTTTGTGAAATGAACTATACCTAAATTTAACGAGTGGCCTTAAAGGTATAGATCAGACATGGATCAAAATTGTGGTATCATAATGTTACAAAAACATGGCACAATGCACTGATTATTGGTTCATTTCATTTTTGAAATATTTGATTGGAATAGATATCTTGTGAATTTGATATTTACAGATTTATTTAGAATAGATTTAACATATTACTGAGAGCAAGGAAACAGCTTAGGTCCTGTAACGTATTGAGTACTAAATAATTATGCACAACCAGTCATCATACTACAAATATCTAGCTAGCATAGACAGTGCGTAGAAATGTCAAAAATGTTCCTGCCTTGTAGACTTATTTTACAAGTATGAAATTGGGCATTTCTTTCTGAACATTTGCATGTACCAGTACTCCTGAATTACACCATCATTCTGGTTTTCTATTCTAGAGCAAAACACAAACAATTTAAGGGCAGTAACTTTTTACAGTATATTTATGTGAAACCATATATGGTAGGCTTACTGTGAAACTGTATTAATATTGCAACTAGACCCTCTCCTTTTGAGTTACTAAAGGGCCATCCATTTAAAAGAAAAAAAACCCACAATTTTCTGTCACAATCTTCAAAATAGTGCATATTTAAAGATATAATCACCGACCTGTATTTGGTGTTTTGTGTCATGAATTTATAAATGACTGACAAAACTTAGTACTGTAGTTCAAATGGAAGACTGAGTACTTTTGAATGCTACGATGCATTGTAATACTGTGTCCCTTTACAGTGAAGGTCCAGTTTAATTTGAGAACATAGGCCTCCATGTAAATGCTAGTGACTTCCATTATACCACTACATTTGATTTCTACTGTTTTGCTAACTCTACAAAGACCAGTATCACATCTCATGTAAGATGGTCTTACATGGTGGTCATTAGTGGGAACACAGACCCCACCGATATCTTGTTCGCGCCCCAAGATTTGTAAGTCGCCACTTTGGCCAGTGGCTGGGTGTTCATCCGTTCATTCCAAAGGATTTAACTCAAATTTGAGAGAGAGTGTGATGAAGAGAAGGAGAAGGGGGAAGAGAGAATGAAAGAGGAAATGTGAAGTACAGTAGACTAACATGTAGTGGGGGTATTTATCTTGGGATTGTCATGGTTTGCTGTCATAACAACCGAATGGACGAGCGGGAAGAACGCCATTTAGCGAAGGAAATCAGAGATGAGTTGTTGGATTGGGACTCCATTAGAATCGGTCCCGGAGTGAGGAGTTATCGTGGTAAAAGTGCTGTAAATATTGCTCTTACTGTCATTGGGTTGCCAGGCCACGAGTTGTCGTGATCTCGTTCAGTGAATGAAACTTCTCAATTCAGACTTGGCTTGCAAGATTTACAGTGTACACACTACTGATGTGAAAAAAATGGTGGTCTCAATCTTATGCATATATTTGTTGCGTGAGTCACGGGTGGTACTATCAGGATTTCAATTAAAATTACATCTTTCATGATTTTCAAGAATGACAGACCCTAGATTTTATTTCCATGATGATTAGCGGAGCTTCATATTCATTTATGCAAAAAATGAGGAATAAGGTTGTAAAACTGACAGTTCTTACGGCACCAAGTTTTGCACAAGTGTGTGTAAAAGCAAATAATAAAAAAATGAAATAAAACACACACACACACACACACACAAAATCAGAAGTAATTAGATAAACATAGTTCATGTAAAGTGCATTTTGTTATTTCAGTTTGTGTGATGCTCATCTCAAATGCATCATCTTTTGTAATATGTTTGAACATGAGAATGTCATAAAAGTGACTGCATGAGGTTTTTCATTAGCCAAGTGTGCAGACACTACGGCTTCCACAATGCACTCAAAAACTACTCATGGTGATGCAATACATCATACATGTACATGTTGGTATGCTTTGTTGGTACATCATGGTGACAAAGACGACTGCTCTGTTTGGAAATGTAGTGCTTCTATTGAGCTTGAACTTTGCTCATGAACTTGAACTTCGTCTAGTAAACATGAATGTGTCTCCACAACAAAACTAACGGTTCAAACTACCATTTATCATAAGTCACCCTTCTGCATGTCGCAATGAGGTACATGTATTTTACTATCAAAGTGACAAAGCAACTGGGTACAAATTCCAAGATAGTCAAAGGCGGATCTTACTAAGATTACAAACATTTGGGATGGAGATTTAATAACATGGCCACACAAATAGCTGAAATAGATACAGACAATTAATCTTTGGAGTTTGGACCTATCTATTATCTGTTGTCAGTTGGCTAGAATGATGTCTATAAAACCAAGGATTTACTAAAGCAAGCAATAACTCCTTGATAACACTACATATTGGCAAAATTGCATGAAGCCTTTGACACCCATGGTTTCAAAACACTGCTCACATAACCTACTATTATTTGCCAGTGGGATTGAGATGGTTAAAATGTTCACTAATTCATTGTTTGGCAAGTAAAAGGGCAATATGTCAATATGTTGCACATTGCCATATTGCCCTTTTACATGGTGAATGACGAATTGAAACTGAACACCTACGCTGAATAATTTAAAGTGATAGGCTAACATTATAAACTTCAATTAAAAAAATTATCAAACTTTGGTATATGAGGTATATAGTAGTGTTTGAATGGACAAATAAACACCCTAGAATACAAAAGTTTGGAAATTTATGCTGCCACTGGGAAGATATGAATGAATAAACAATTAATACTCGGGGTGAGTAAAAAATAGCCTAGATCTACACACAGTAAGTCTATGGGAGGAAATGGGCAGGTGAATCCGGTCAACTTACGATTTTCACTTTTTAAAGCACTAGATGATCATTTTGAAATACAATTTTTTGAGGGCTTCATTTTTAGACCTTTTCAAAGACACTGGTAGCATGGGGAATCATGTAGCTCAGATTTTTTAACTGTAGTAAATGTTAGCCAATGGCTTTAAATATTTGTGTAATTAACCTGTTGAACTTATATTCTGGACTGTACATGGAAAGTATATCCCAGAATCAACATTTTTGAAATATCATGCACATCTTAAAGAAAGAGTTTGAAACTCTCACTATAAAAATCTGACATTCACAAATATCTCCCAGATTCCTTTACGATGTTTCAGGTAAGCCAATGAAATCATTGCAATGTGCATGCATGCACAATCATTGCTGAATAACAGGTCTGTTTTGATACAAGTACATCCACAGCTACACATAAGTAGTGTACCATTCATAAATTATTTCACTCAAAATATTTCATACCATACACTACAGTACTTAACAAGAGCTGAGAAATAGTTTGAGTGTTTGCAAGTGACAGGTATTTATAAACTAATGAAATGGGACAAACCCAAGTGATTAACTCATTATTCAGTAGATGTACTGTATATAACTGGATGACACATGCCTGACATGTTGTTGCTAAGATGTACATGTGTTGTTTCCATTAAGTTTCTGAAGTAACAGATGGTAGACCAGACAGAGTACAGGTAGATGTCACTTCTGATGAAGGGGGCTGGTTTGAAGAGTCTGGTTTTCGAGTAGTTGTAGCTTTGATTCATGCGTTGAATTCGCTTGTCAACCTGTTATGGCATTATTGATATAGTATTATAATTGTAGCTGAGAGAAATTTATTCATAGTTACTATGTTTTTGCAAGAGAATCATTGCTTATTCCTCTGAAGTTATTTTTATTTAAACTCCTTAATAATTGTTAGATTGCCCTGGCAATATTGTAATAGATGAAGGTACTAGTTAACTTCTGAAGTAAATAATTGCATAATAGAAAATGTACCCTGTCATTGAATTAATTCAGCCTTATCGTTCATACCTGCACAGGTTCAAGACACCCCCACCATGTGCACACACACACACACACACACACACACACACATACCGACAAGAGCTACATTGTGGGGGTGTTCCTGTGCAGTGGTGGGTGTTCCATAATAGGTATAAAAACACATTGTGATTGTATGATTTTAACCCCCACAATGCCGAAATACGTCCACAACATACAATAGACACACAACACACAAAAGACACACATCATCATTATGGGAGTAAAAAAACGGTTCACTTTAGCACGCCCATTGTGTTGTTTTAAACCATTTTAAATAAACTGTTTTAAAATGTTTCATTCTGGGGGTACCCCCACAATGCTGAAATAAGCCCACAATGTAACCTCATACTTAAACATACACCCACAATGTACCTCCTGCACACTCAGACAGACAGACAGACAGACAGACAGACACACACACACACACACACACACACACACACACACACACACACACACACACACACACACACACACACACACACACACACACACACACACACACACACACACACACACACACACACTACACACACACACACACACACACACACACACACACACACACACACACACACACACACACACACACACACACACACACACACACACACACACACACACACACACACACACACACACACACACACACACACACACACACACACACACACACACACACACACACACACACACACACCCCACACATTCAGAGCTCAGGAAGCCACACTGGCACAGAAACATTATGTAAACAGCATGAAAATGGTTTTCATGGAATAACTGCTGCTGATGTAACAACTATTATGGTTTGACTGATTGAAGATAAATATTTATCTTTCCATTTCCTAAATGTGTAAAAACATGCATCAAATGTAAACAGTACCTCCAGTGGTTGTAGCAAAAGGTGTACAACTTGAACAAGAAAATGGTGTATTGCGAAGGGTGTACATGCAGATTTATGCATTCCTAGAAGTGTGCTATCCAGAGTGCATGTATCTGGTTACGTGTATTTTGACATAACTGGGCTGACTGTAATCACCTTTATAGACAGGACCTTAAAAGAAAATACCCCACTGTTGGTTGATCTCCAAGACCTTTATTTTCAGATGGAATTGCGTTTTTAGCGCAGAGCAAATGACTTGGTGTAGATTTCGGGGGCGTATGTTTCAATGTGTACATTACAGTATGTAGATCTATCTACATGTTTGTGGTTATCAAACTCTCTTGGAGAGAATTTTACACTTCACATGTGTATTAAAGACACTGGTTAACAATGTTGTCACTTGACAAAACTTAAGCTGATCCTCTTTGTAACTAGTGTCTCTGATAAGGTATAAAAATGAGGCCCTGAAAAAATTGCAGTTCAAAACAATCATGAAGTGCTTTTAAAATGTGAAAAATCAATGAGCTGCCCACCCCCTACCCCCCCCCCTCCCCCCCCCCACACACAGACACACGTACTGTTGTATAAAATTTTTCCCACTAGGACATTAATTTATGTAATGATATTTATTTTGTTAAAACATTATCAAATAGGTCAGATATCAAGACTTGACTATTTCTTAACCTGTTGGGGACAAGTACGAGATATGTCGGGTTGAGGCCTATGGAAAATGTGTGTTATATCAAAATCAAAAAGGGTGTCTTTAACAGACCAATGGGAAGTTTGTTGATAGGTGACATATGAAACAAATTGTTTTACAGGAATTCTCATATGAAATGTTGTCACTTGATGTTTATTACAGTTTTGAACTTTGAAAATTATCAGGAGGTTCATATTTTATACAATGTGAAAAAAATATAAATGTTATTCAAAATGAAATTTGACGTAACTGCATGTACTTGAATTTCACAAAAAATAATAATCATTCTCAATGTGATGGACTTACTGAAATATTTGGACATTACTATTTAGGGACTAAAATTCTGCCAATTCTTAGTGAATCAAAAGCTTCCAAAGATACTTGAGAGGGATTGACAATTTCACTTTTTTGTGTAAATTTTGACAAAGTGTTTTATGATATTATTCAGGTGCAATATTTATTCGGTTAAAAAAAGATAAAGTACATGTACATGCGTTTCATTAAAGTTGATTAAACTACAGGTACACTTAATGCAAAGAAAAATTAATTATTCTATTCTATTTTAAAATGTCCCAATTGAATATTAGGCATTATGTATATTCAGATACTGCTAACACTCATCTGTCAATATTTCAAAGAGATTCACACCCTTTTTTCAATCAATAAGTTAGTTTGCATTGTGTAGGAGCAGCAGGGTCTGCATATCCCACAGTTTTATGTATGTGTAATATTTCCATCTTCCATTTGTAAGTGGATTGCATTTGCTCGTAAGCCAGGAGTATGACAGATGACTGTTTACATTGATAGTTTGGTGAAAGGATGATTGCATTTGTGAAGTATGAGTCGAAATTTCATACAAGATATTGAGTGGGATCTTTGTTTTCTTCCAAGATGGATTGGAATATAAAAAGTATCTGTACTGTGTACAGAATCTGTCTATTTCTGTTTATATTTGATCCAGGGCATTATTGAAACCTGTCACTTCTTTCTACATTTAAGTTTATCTGCTGCAACTGAACCCCCCCCCCCAAAAAAAAAATCAAAATTAAGTAGAAAGTTAAAGGATTATGTAGTCCGTGTATAAGTGTGAAATTTAATTTTGTACTCTATTGACTGCTATTGCCACTACCATGATTGTGCAAAACTGCATATTTCTGAAAATCTCCCCCTACATTTGTGTACATCTCTTCTCTTTCTAAGATTGAAATTGTTAAAATTCTGTTGCTCTTTCACTATAATCATGAGAAGATTAAAGGATTGTTATATGCATACACACACACACGCACGCACACACACACACACACACACACACACACACACACACACACACACACACACACACACACACACACACACACACACACACACACACACACACACACACACACACACACACACACACACACAACATGTGCACAAACAGATTACACACACATACAAACACACACAAACATACGTACAGAATAAAGGCCTACTTACAAGTCACACCCCACAATTGATTAACTACATATACAACATGAATTTGTGACTTCTCTCACCATCATTTAAATTTACATTAAATAATTACACCTTCATGAGAGCTGAAGTGACATGGATCTATAGCCCATGTGTAGTGTGTCAATCTACATAGTTGAATGACACAATGAAGGGCATGGCAGAGACCGATTGACAAGACTTGTTATGCATAGCGAAGCCGGCCATCACTCTTTTTACTCCCCAGTCAATTTTGCCCGCATCCATAGCTTCAGGGGGCCTCCCGCAGGTGTCAAGATGGGGACATCCTGTATGTAAAGCAGTCAGGAGTTTGCTTGCTTGCTTCTATGTTTGTCACGTTTACCTCCTGCACGTACCATACAGGTGTGTGTGAGTATACTACAAGGTTGTGCTGCGTAACTTACATTTGTACATTATGCTCTGTAGGTTTCGTCTTGAATACTAGGGAAGATAATCGGTACAGGAAGAACTACAGTATGGATATTCATGACCTGCTTTCAGGTTTGCAGTTTGTATAGTGTAGATGTGTATCACTGGAAACTTTTGTTAAGTCAGATATTTTCTTATATTGAAAATATATGTATATTTAAGATGGAAGTAGATTAAAGACTCTGTCATTGTAAACAACATACATTTACATGTACCATTACAGAGTTTTTCTTGATTGTATTTTTTCAAACTTAAGTAGTATACAGGGTATTTGGTTTGTTTGCAGTGTCCCAATCTTAATTTTTGTAAATTGGTTGTTCCTCATGTTTATTCTAGTTTCTGTATCTGCAGAATGGAGACATGAATTATCGCTGGACAGAGATTTAATTAAAGGGAGAAGGCGCCAGCAACTAACAGGCATAAGTTAAGAAAATATTTGAGTTCTTACCAACCAATCAGATTGCACGTGCACTGCAGCGAGCTGACCATGCGTGACC